>VDFB02010291.1:0-14039 GCA_007258455.2 Sequoia sempervirens
AGTGTCCTCAACAATTACTTGTTTCTTCCGGGCAATTTCCTTTTCCACCCAGTCCGGAGCTACAGGGTCTGTCCGGATTCCTTCTGATCTTGTTTCTCCCGGATCCTCTGTCACTTTTACTTCCTCCACGGCTGTCACCTCGACCTCCTCCTCAGTTGTTGCTTTGTCATCCTCTTTCTCCAGACTCCGCTCGCCTCGATCAGCCTCCCCAAGTCCCAATTCCTGAAGCACTGGTGATGGAGTCCTAGCAGGTATGTTTTCCTCCAGCCCAGGTGATCCGCGGCCTTTATCACTCTCCGGAGAATCCTCGTACTGCACCAGTGGAGAAGTGTGCCTTTCCTCTGTTTCTTCCTCAAGCTCGGCCGCTTCACTGTACAGTGTTCCTTCCTTGAACTGCTCGGCCTCCCCGCTAATTCCCTGTTCCTCTGGATTTTTCGGTTCTGGTGCACTTAGCAGAGGGGAAACAGGCTTGTCCTGCTCGTCAACTGGTTGTGTTGGAGGAGAGTCCTTCTGCTGTGTCACATCCTTAGGAGAAGGAGTTCTTGATTTTCTAGTATATACCTTGGTTTTCTCCCCTCCGGAGCTCTCCACATCTACAATTGGAGGTTCATCCTCCGAAGCAGTTTGTTCCTTCTTCTTGAGTGTCCTTGTAGTTCTTGTCTTCTTGGGCGGTGGAGGAGCATCCTCCTCTTCAGCCTTCTCCGTTTCTTCCTCATCCGAGGACTTGCTGATGGTCAGGGTCTTCCATCTGCGTTTGCCAATTGGTTTCCTCTTCATTGCAGGCTCAGCCCCTTTAGGACCTCTGACTTTAATCTTGAATGGTGAGGTCTTTGCTGATTTCCCTTTGGGGTCTTCTTCCCCGGATTCCTCAGAAGTTGACATAGGGTTGAGATTCCCCATCAAGTCAAAGGTGCAAGCTACTTTAGCGTTCTCCAACTCCCAGACTTTATGCTTGACCCAAGAGAAGGTGAATCTCAACACAGGAGCCATCAGGTCCTCCAATTCTGTCACCTCAGGCTCATTCCAATCTATGTCCGCAACTGACCTGTCCTTTATTGGCTCGTAGAGATGGTCCTGAACCAACTTTCCATCATCATCAATCTGATCCAGAATCAACTTAACATTGTATTGTCTAATGGCCTCAACTGGCAGCCGGGAATATCTCCTCTTCCTTGCATCAAGGTCATCCTTGATATTGACCCAGTAGTCTTCTAGGTCCTCCTTATGCCTATATTCCCGGGTATCCCTCTTCTGTGCCTCTCCGGTTATGTCGAAGTTCATTCTCTTCGAGTGGAAAGAGAATCCATAAACTACTAACTCCTCACCTGCAGTGTGAGCTGATTGAATAGATGGGCACATTTCCCCCACACCAATCCCAAGAGGGAAGTCTCCTCCAAATCTAGTCTTGTGCTTCTCCCTCTTCACAACTGCATCAAACTCACAAATCTGCCTTACAACTTCTAGCAGCACAATATGGTCAGTGGGATATCTAGGCAACCTGTAAGGGGCAACTGGGCATCCATCAACCCGGAGGTAGGTGAATGTAGGGAACTGGATAAACCACGCTCCGTATTTCTTGATCAAACCCCTAGCTCCATCAGATAATCTGATATGTTCTGCATTTTGAAGTGTCCAAGTAATGTGCATAGTGAATGCATCATTTGCCCTCTTATAATCCTGATGTCCCAGATGCAGCTCTGGATAAACTTCATAGATGATGTCTTGTCCAATGGTTCCCCTCGGGGTCAAACCCTAGTATGGGTAGGAGATGGCCAGCACATACATGATGTAAGAAGACATGGTGAACTTCTTTGCCTCCAGGACATTTCTCAGTTGTTTGTCTATCTCTACACTAATGAGTCCTGCCCAGTGATAATTTGTCCCCTGACTCATCTTGGTAATCACGTGGACCATCCAATTCTCCAATACTCCGGCAGTTCTCAATCCGGCCACCCTGCTCAACAGTGTGATGGCATCATACACGTCCGACCTGAATTTTACCCTATGCAGCTGTTTGGGAAACTTGGAGTGGTGAGATTTTGGCTTCTTTAGCCATGAGTTGATGAGCTGCTGAGCTTTAACTGGCTCATTCTCGTAATAGGTCCTGGCAGTGTCAATGTTCAACGCACAGACCGAAGGAAGATCCGGCATGCTGAATGTTCGTGCAATGGAGGTCGGACTGAAGTTGGCCAAGACTCGTCCCTCAGTGCTGATCACCATCTAGGAATCGAAATTGTACTGCCTGGCACATTCCAAAATCAACTCATAACATTGAACCACCGGAGGAAACCCGGCCACATGCACTAATTCGGAGTTCATCATTCCCAGTCTCAAAGCTGACTGATCCTTCTCAGCCGTTCTTTGTTTGAATTCCTCATAGCGCCAGGCACCAACATTCATGTTAGATACCTTAGTCCACACAGAGGACATCTTGCTTTCTGGGAGCTGGCTCTTCATATCTAATCTCAAACGTTCTGTCTCGGAGATTGAGGCTGCCCCTGCACCGGCTTTGGACTTCCCAGCAACAGCTTTACTTGATTCGGCCTACACATCCAAAAATTGTCATTAGAATCCAATCATTACTCATATTCCAGTTCAAAGGGTTAGCACAAATCAAATAAATCCATCAAAATCAATTGCTAACTACTAATCCATTGGGATCCGGAGAAATCAGACAGTCCGGGAAAATCACGTAGTCCGGGAAAATACCGTCGGAGCTGAATTTCGAAAAAATCCGACCCAGACGGATTCCTGCTACCAAAGCATCATTAGTCGAATAAATCATTAATGCGCATGGAAAATCAAAGGATAATTATCAAATGCATTTATTGGCAACAAGAAATAAACATTAGACACTCATTCCATTAATCCTATCATCGAAATATCAAAAGAACGGAGCCAGACAGGAAATCCGGAAAAATCCGGATGGGACGGATTTTCGCGGACAGCCTAAATGTACCGGGAATAACCCCAACCCGTGGAATAAGCCCAAACCGGGAAAATCCGGGAGCGAGGAAATTCCGCGACGACCTCGGAAACCCAAAAAAATGATGAATGCAAACCAAAACTCGAATGATCACAGGATCATCCCTACCCGATCTCGAATGATCACAAAACCGATGACAAGCAACAAGACTCGGGACGCCAAGGATTTAGACCCCTCGAAAGCACGCAAAGGATGAATCCCCACATGAAAATAAAGATGCCCTAATCCGAATGATCAAACCATCCGCCATTAAAACCAGAACAAGCTTTAAGGTTTTAAAATATCGGTTAAAGATTTACCTAAAGCCTTCTAATTCGAATAAGACGGGAGGCCAACATGATACGGGGCAAAAGCCACTCAAGCACAACAAAATTCTCGTCCTAGGCCGAATCACCAAAGGAAACCTTAATTCGCACAAAACATATTTTGCGCCTGAAACAATTAAGCACTCCGACCTAGAATCCCATCCAAAGGATAGATACATCATCTCATGGACGAATGGAATTCGCAAAGCAAGGAAAATGAGGTTTCAAAATAAAACGGGACGGACTCCAACTCTATAAATACAAAATCAAAATCAAATCAAAGGCCGACCCAATTCCAGCAATACCCTAGGCAAGAAACCCTCAATCATCATGCAAGCAAACAAAAGGGCAATGAATACATACCATGGATCGAAGCAAACAGAATCCGGGCTCAGAAAGTCGACCACGCGGTAAACATGTTCGAATATTGAAATACCGGCACAAGAACTCAAGAAATCCCCGCGCAAACAAGCCAAGATCAGTTCTCAAAGCTCCAAATGGAAATTCTAAATCGCCAGAGCAAATTAAGGAAGCAATGAAGTCAGAATGAAACTGAAAATGCCCTAAATTCGACCTTATACCCGCCTGAGCAAAGGTACCTCAACCATTAATGCGTGACAAGACATTTCTGACAAGTCCGGAAACCCGAGCCCCAAGCGGAATTTTGGAAAATCCCAAAATGCGTGGAAACACGGATTCCGCGGAAATGCAAAAATCAGAGAAATCAGGAAGATCGGGATTTTGGCAGAATCCAGGAAAATCCAACAGGTCCGGAAAATCCCAAAGTCAGGCAGAAACCCGGAATCGGAGAATCCAGCCAGAAACGGACAAGGAACCAAAGCCCAGAAAAATCTGCTAGCGACAAAAAATCCCGGATCCAGGTGAAAATCCGGACTTGGCCCAAAACTCAATTTAAATCAATTCCAACCTCAAGGAAGGGTCCAAGCGAGCAAGACCAACATGTCAAGACCCCAAAATGATAAATCCAATAAAATCAAAGGTCAAAGACACCAAAAAAAGAGGGTCCCCACCCCAAGTGGGGCGTGTGTGCAAAAAACTGCACAACAAATGGCGACTCTGCTGTGGAAATGCTCCAGAGCATTTCGATGACAAACTAGAATCAAGAACTCAGAACTCATGGTTTCAACTCAGATACCCAGCCACCACCCTAAGTTAAAGCACAGAAATTCTCAGCCAATCTGACATTCTTATACCAGGGTCTAAGTGTGTGCACTTGCATGTATTACCTATCCTCAGTTGCAAGAAGAACCAGACTTGGTATGAACAGACTACATAAAGATTCTTACTCTAAAAGTAACCGGGATAGGGCCTCGCTGCCAGTCAGGCGTCCATAGCCCAGACGAGGTTATCGCTGTGATCCTCCTGAACATAGCTCTACTACCAGCCAGGCGTCTATAGCCCCGGTAGAGATATTCAGATCCCCCTGATGAGTTGAATTCAAACCTCAGGATTTGTTAAATATATATTTTTTCTCTTTTTTCCTTTTTTGCTAATGTTGCTTTCTTTTCACTTATTTTATTCAACCTGTGAATAGCGAAGTTCACACTCAGGGCTGAGAACCACAGTGGCACTAGAGCAGAAAAAAGATTTTTCACCTGTCCAGACCTCATAAGGACTTTTACAACTTCAGATATATTAAGGATTAAAGGTATAGGACCCCAACATATTCCTGCTCAGACTGACTAAAACCCCTTTGCCTTACCGTAAGGACAAATGACAGAGGCAAAAGAATTCATACCATAGCATACTGGAAAAATGATCAAAGTTTGTGAGGGAAATATCAGGAACATTAGACTTGCTTTGCCACCATTACCATACAGATGCACCCACAATCCCAAAAGGAGATAGGACCAAAAGTAAGAGCAATGCCAAACAAAACAAACAAACCCAAGCAAACCTACTCTAACCAAACACCAGCAAAGCAAGAAGGGAAACCTACTCTAACCAAAGCAAGCAAACAACAAACAAAGCAACCTAAACTAACTATTTACAGGGCAAAGAGCTGAACACAGCTCAAGATTGGAAATAATGTTTTAGATACTGCCCATTGATAGGCAGTGGTATGTCCTCTCCCGTGAGAGTCCTCAGACGGAAGGCATTATCTCCCAGAATTTCGGCAATCTGATAAGGACCCAACCACAATTTGTCAAATTTTCCATGGCTCCCTTTCTGATCATGCGGCTTATCCCAATACAGAACAAGGTCAGAAATCCTAAAAGCCTTAACTTTAGCTCTCCTGTCAAACCATCGCTTGACTACCCCCTGATGTTTGGCAAACTTTTCGAGGGCATTATCTCGTTTTTCCTCAAGGTGCAATAGTTCAGCCAACCGAGCTTCCCTTCTATCCCCCTCATCATAAAACTGGTTGATAAACTGCAAAGTTGGGATTTTAAGTTGGATAGGGAAAACTGGATCCAGACCGTACACTAAATGATAAGGAGAGGTACCAATGGAGGCTTTAACTCTGGTACGATCTGCCCAAAGAGCAAATCGAAGCTGGGTATGCCAGTCTTTTGGGTTCCTCTCTAATAATTTTTGGATGACAGTTAACAGGTTCTTGTTAGAGGATTCAGCTAGACCATTCTCCTGGGGATAATAATTAGACGCGAACTTCACAACAATACCATGATCAAAGGCCCAGTTTGAGAATTTCAAAGATGCAAAGGCAGGACCATTATCACACACAACAGCAACAGGGCACCCAAACCGATTAAGAATGGCAGATTCTAAAAAATCAATTACTACCTCGGATGTACATTGCCTACAAGCAAATGCTTTAGTCCATCTTGTAAAGTAATCAGTGATGGTAAGGATATACCTGTGTCCAGCAGAAGATGGTGGATTGATGGGGCCTATGAAATCCATACCCCATTGAGCAAAAGGTTTTACCTCAATCATAGACTGGAGCAGAAGTGCTGCACACCTTTCTCTCGTTGTTGCAGTCTGACAAGTGTGACAGGTCCAGACATGATGATGAACATCCTTGAATAGTGTAGGCCAGTAATACCCTGCCCTCAAAATCTAATTCGCAGTGGCAATGGCAGAACCATGACCAGTGCCATATTTCTCATGAAACTCATTTATTACTCTTTCAGCTTCTTGTCTTCCAAGGCACCTCAAATAAATACCTTCATGATTCTTCTTGTACAGGACAGCTCCTTTCAGCATGAAACCATCACTTTTCAACCTCAAGGCTCACCTCTGAACTGCATTAAGACGTCCAGGAGCTCGCTGATTCAGCAGATAATAGACTATATCATCATACCAGCCCTCTAGGGAAACTTCTTCAACGTTATAGTTATGGACAGACAATTCAGGGCCCATCTCCGCCATGGTTTGGGTGAGTCCCTATCCTCTTACCAGCTTCATAGGTTGGATTTCAATGTCATACTCTTGAAGCATGGTCACCCATTTAGCTCTGCACTCCCCTAATTCATTCTGCATCAGCAATAACTTAACTACAGAATCAGGAACAATCGCAAACACCTTATTTCTGAGGATATAGTGCCTAAATTTCTTCACTACTCGCACAAGGGCATATGCTTGCTTCTCCACACTCAGGTACTTCAGCTCAGCATCCTTTAATGGTGCACTCATGAAAGCAATGGGATGCTCATTCCCCTCATCAGACTTCTAAGTTAGCATTCCAGCACAAGAATGGTCCGAAGCGAAGGAATAGATATAAAAAGGTTTGCTGTAATCTAGACTCACCAATACTGGGGCATCAGCAATGGCTCTCTTAATCTCTGCAAAGGACTCCTTTGCTTCTGCAGTCCACTTGATCTTGGCATCTTGTTTTAACATAGCATTTAATGGCTTCACAATCTCAGCAAATCCAGTAATGAACTTCCTGACAAAATTAATCTTACCAAAAAAAATTTCATCTCCTTTTTGCTGGCAGGTGGCTGAATTTTCAAGATGGCCTCTACTCTTTCTAGATCTATAGCAATGCCTTTCTCTGATATCACATGCCCTAATAGCTTGCCTTCTGTGACCCCGAAAATACACTTCTTGGGATTCAAGGAGATGCCAAATTCTCTGCACTTCTGGAACACCTTACGCAGATCTGAGATATGATCCCCTCTGTTTTTGGAGAAAACAGTCAGATCGTCCATATAAATGATAATGCACTTTCCAATGATGTCCTTGAAAGCGATGTCCATAGCTCGTTGAAACGTGGCTCCTGCATTGATAAGCCCAAATGGCATCCTCCTGTAAGCAAAGGTTCCCCACTTAGTTGTAAAAGCAGTCTTGTGTCTGTCTTCATACTGGACCATCACCTGATTATACCTTGAATACCCGTCCAGAAAGGACATCATCTGTGATCCATTAACTACCTGTAACACCTCGTCCAAAGAGGGAACTGGATAATTATCTTTCTCTGATGACCTATTTAGATTTCTAAAGTCAACACAGAGCCTAATTTCACCGTTCTTCTTTCTTATTGGAACCAAATTGGCCACCCAAGTAGAATGCCTGACAGGAAATATGATTCTAGCAGACAGCAGTTTCTGAACTTCCTTCTGTATGAGTGGCTCCAACAGTGCATTAATAGGTCTCTGCCTCTGTCTAAAAGGCTTAGCGCCTGGCTTGAGAGGTATAGTGTGAGTTATGATGGATGTATCGTAAGTCTTCAAGTCTTCATAACCCCAGGCCACTATATCTAGAAAGTCGTATAGGGCTCTGATTATTCCCTGTCTTTCTTCAGGAGTACAGACCTTACCAATGAATATATTCTTTACACTATCTTCAGTACCTACATTGTGAGTATCGCACTGTCCACTAATAGATTCCCCTTTTGATTCTTGTTCCTGGTTTCTGATTTTGTCCATATCGAAAATTCTCTCTAACTGTACCATTCCCCTGGGAATAGTGTTGGACTTCAAATTCAACACACCTTCTAGATCCAATTCTGCTTCTTGAGGTTCTATTTCATCAATGATCTGTGAAGCAAATACATCTGTGTTTGTGATAAAATCAAGGATATGTTTATCATCCTCAAACACCTGAAAATTAGTCACATTGTCAGGAACTGAGGGGATAGGGGTTAATTCAACAATAAACTTCTTCAATCCTAACAAAGACAGGGGTTGCAAAGTACTTGCTGCTTGAGCCAGGGAGTCAGCAGTTTGATTCTTCTTCCTTGGGACCAATTGGATGTTAAAAGCATCGAATCCCTCAATGAGGTCCCATACTCTGTGCCTATAGTTGGTCATTCTCCTATCATGACACGCATACTGCTTTCTTACTTGTTTGACTACTAATTCTGAATCACCCAAAACTTGTAAAATCCTGACCTTTTTCTTGAGTGCCATAAGGAGTCCATGAATTAATGCTTCATATTCAGCCACATTATTTGTGCAATGAAATTGGAGCTTATGAGCTGCAAAGAAATTTTTACCTTCCAGACTGATCAGCTCAAACCCTGCCCCAGCTCCATGCTTGGATTTGGATCCATCGAATTTGAGAGTCCAGCATTCTGTAGCAGTACTTTTCTTCATTCTGTCTTTTGGTTTATTAGTGTTAGAAGCTACCTCAGTCATTGCAGGTTTCTGGTTCTCGCACTCTCCTTGGACATTCTGCTCATCTGCCTTAACCACCTGGACTGGATTCATGCATTTTTGTACTTGTTTTACTGCTGTCTGACACAGACAACATTCCAACTCAGAATGAGAAGCGTTGTGGACTCTACACCAATTTGGTAAGAGTAACTCCTTAAAGCTTGTCCTCTTTCCCAGGTGAATCTGGTTCTCCATACATTGCCCAATGAATTCCTGGAAATCGTCCAATAAGCCGATCTGTTTATCTTCAGGTTCTTCCTCCTTTTCAACTAATTCTGTCAGAACCTCAACATGGCTGGACCCTGTCCCAACATCAGCTGGCATCGTATGCAACATCAGCACCTCTTCTGCATCTAATTCTTCATATTGAATTGAAAGCAGGTAATTTCCCATTCTGACCTCTGATACCAGAATTTCTGTTGAAGTCTTTTGGTATTCCGTTATCATATACTTCATTCTAGGCTCCCTCTCGATTCTGATCTAATTAGGTACCCCCTTCCATGGAAGCCACATGTGAGAGTGATCAATGGACACATACCCATTTAGGGCCCTCATAAAATCCCTCCCTAAAATTAAACCGTATGCATCAGGAATATCAGCCACCTGAATGTTGATGACCTGTTGGATCCTTGGATCAGAGGATATCTGCATCTGGATCATGTTAAGTTCTCCTACCACACTCACTTCGATTATGTCCAACTGAGTGACCTTCTTCTAGGAATCAACAGGTGTTATTCCCAGAGCTCTGCAAACTCCGAGAGGCATCACATTGGTGGAAGCACCAGAATCTAACAGACAATTGTGAAGGTTCTTACCAAAGATTCGGACTGAGATAAAAAATGGAGGGGTTTCTGTTTTACCTTGAAACAAGGTGGGCTGAGTATCTACCTGGGCCACTTGAGTTCTATCCTTTTCTTTTCCCCTATCTCCAGGAGGTGGGTTGATTCGATTTTGGGTCTGATTTTGTGTGTTCATAGACTGAAAATTGGAAGTCTGGTTGACATATTCACTAAAAGGCTTATCCAATGACTTTGAATTTGCATCATAAGTACCTAAGACAGCCTTCTTAATTGCAGGAAATCTTAATAACTCAAATGCATAAAGGTTTACCTTTAGTTTCTTGAATTCCTCTATAACGTATGAAGCCATCTGCTCCTCACTCATATCAGTAGAGACTTCTTTGGACAGTTCCTCTACCTTATCCTTGCTCACTTGAACAGTCCTTTCTCTCTGAGGTTCTGCTTGAGCTTGTCTATCCTTCGAAAGGTACTGCTTGGAGACATGCGGATAGGAGGGGTTGTTGCTGGCATTAGGATCTGGGGGAGTACTGAAATTATTGGGAGGGATGGAAGTGGTGAAGGGTCCTCCAGGCTGCGGATGTCTATGAGGCATATCCCTCAAGCCCTGTCTCTAAAACATCTGTACTTCTTCAACATGAGCTTCCTCCTGATCGAGGGGGCCATTATCATTTATTTCTTCGTTGAATAGCCGAGCAACCTCATCTCCATTACAAATATGGTATGTTTCATCTTCATGGGAATCGGGTTCTTCTGGTATATTTTCTTGGCTGGCTGGAAAAGGAGCATGATTCAATACCAACACAGGAGAATCATAGGAGTTAGAGGGAACAATCTCCTGTGCATTCACATTGTTCTCTACCTCATACTGAAAGATAGAAGCAGCAGTTTAGAATTCTGGACATTCCAATTCTGAATGCTGGCTTGTCTTATAGAGTCTGCACCATCCTGATAAGGCTGCTTCTGCCAGATATACTCCAGTAGGAGGCTTATCTTGACTGACTGGTTGGTTTGTAGATTGATTAACAATTTGATTAGCAGGCTGATCCAATGGGGTAGGAACTCCCCCATTATTGGGCCCTGTATTCCAAGTTTTGTTTTGTCCTTGTGGTGGCCTTTTATCAAATCCTGATCCACTTCCCTGGCCTCTGTCAAAATTCTGCCTCCTTTCATTATTGAAACCTCTGTCATTGTTGTAACCCCTATCCTGGTTATATCCCCTATCATTGTAGAACCCTCTATCATTACGCTGTCCCCTGTCGAAGTTCTGTCCTTGCGAGAACTCTCTGTTCTGATTAGATTGCATTCCCTTTTGAGCAGCTTGTAGTTGGCTATTCTGATTTCTCAAGTAAGTTACTTCTAGATTTAACTTCTTTATTTGTTCAGCCATTTCATCAATCCTTTCCCTATTAGGATCTTGGTAAGGGATCTGGTTCGGGTTACTCTGAGGGGGAATAGGCATTGTGGCGGATCCCAAAGACTGGTGCAACACCTCAGAATTCTGTAGATAAGCAGGGAAGCTATTCTGCTGTGGCTGATACATGGGTTGGTTCACTTGTTGTTGAGGGAAGTTTGTCATAGGAGAGATTTGGTTCATGGGATGACCAGGGTGTGGTACTATGGGTAATTGGGGAACTGGGTTCATAATTGGGGTATGATTGGTGAGGGCCTGATTTACTGCCTGAATCTGGTTAGGATGTGCAGCTGGTCCCAGAGAAGGCAATGGCCCAGTCAAGTGTTGCCTCAGATCTGTACTGAGCTTGACAGCCTCTGTATAAGCATCAGTCAGGGTGCCCGGAGGGTTGGGTCTCCATTTCAAAAAGGTTGCGGTTAGGCTATCTAGAGCTTCATAATACACTCCCAGGGCAGTACCATCGTCCAAAACATATGGGTCTTGTAATCTGGTGAATGCACGGTGAAACCTATTATTGAAACTGGCTATGGGTTCGTTAACCTCTCTCTTAACCTTGATGAACTGCAGGTATAACTCATTGGCACTGATGGGAATCCGGAACTTCTGTAAAAAGGCCTTCTCAAGGTCATTCCAATTAAGAATTGAACCGGCAGGGAGATGGTTATACCAATAAAAGGCTTCTTCTCCCAGTGAATAAGGGAACAACCTACAAGCAACATCCTCATGAACTATCCCCCTGTCCTTAAGGCAAGTCTAGAAAATTCTCAGGTGCTCTTCAGCAGTCCTGTTTGGGTCGTTATCATGGAATTTTGAACAGAAGTGTTCAGGGTTCTTGGGCATAACATTGTAGGCTTGAAAGAACAAAGGTGATGGATTATTGGCAAGGAAAGCCATTGGTAATAGCGGAGGTGGCGGTAGTGGTTGGTTAATCACGGGCTGGGACTGTTGAACAGGAATGGCCTCAGGAATAGGTATAGCCTCAACCTCAGGATGTGAAGATATGGACGATGTTGGTGAGGGGATGGGTGATGATGATTCTCCTCTCTCTCTAGTCCTCCTTGACCTATTGGGAAATTGAAGTTCTTCTAAATCTTCCTCTCTGGTGGTGGACCTGGTATTTCTCCTATATCTCTCTGGAGAGATAGCGTTCAAGAAACGATCCAGTGTGCTCATTCAGGCCCTCCCTCTAGCGCCAATCTGTTGATGGTGTTTTCTGCACAGCAACAACTCAGATAGAATATAATATCCTATCTCTCTTGAAAGGTTATCTTCAATAATAAATCACTGAAAATCACCCCAAGGTCTCTCGGGTGTTAGGTCATAACAATGCATAAAAAAACTCAGATAAAATGTGAAATGCTGGTAATCACAATCGGACCTTACTACAAGCAAACTGTATCCTTTCAATTTATCAGATCTGACAGTATGATGATCTTGAATCCTAAATCTAACTGAATAATAAAGAAACAACAAAAGATAGGGATGCTAGGAAGTAATAAAATCTAAACTATTGCAAGGACAAGCAATGTAAATGACATATATGTGGAATGGACCTATCTCAGATAACCAATTCTTATTCGACCCACAAAGCAATCTTACAAGAACAGTGCAATCTTCTGAGGAATACAGATTTTCAAATCATAGACTTGCATCTACAACCGAACTCAAGCACATTTGAATATACGGTCCAGGTTGACTTTACCAGCCTACTACAATCAGATAGTTACTGGGAGTATAGACCAGAGATAGCTACAAACATTCCAAATATAAAATCACAAACATCATTTATCCAACTGAAACTAATTTAGTTTTTGAATTCTGAACCCTAAATCTTCAAGCAATTTAAAAGATAGAACAAAGGAACCATGCAAGATGAGATAACACAAAGGATTTCACTAGGAATAACCACAATGTCTTCAATTGTATTAATCACCAGAAAATGCTGCAACAATTCAACTATTCTGAATATAGTGTTTGCTTCAAGAAACTTCAAATACTCTAACTATAGCTCTTGCTCTATTACTGTCTTGCTATGTCTATAACCAATGTCTAACTCTTACAATGAGGCAAGAATGCCTATTTATATCAAATTCCCCCCAAAACATGTCGGCCTAGCCAAACATTTTACAAAATAATCAAAACCGCCAAAACAGGTCGGCCAAGGAAACAAACTAAGGCACACATTTAATGCCATCATCCAAGTCGGCCAAGGCACAGTCCTCAAGGAAGTCTGGTCCAATGCATGCCCCATGAGAATAGGGAAGCACAAATCTCGAACTTGAGCATTAACTGCCACTCCCTTTGCCCTTCTCCTGCACTGACATCCTTTGGACACTCGAGAATATTCTATCCAACTCAGCAATAGGTGGCGATGGTAAGACCCTGAGTCAGCATTTAATAGAATCTATCCCCTCCTTGGACCGTTCGACAATCTTATTCCAGTCCTCCCTGTTGGCCATGTACCTGTCTATCACTGCCAAGTATGTAGCTGCATCATCAAGCAAATGGGAGGTGACAGTTCCATCAGATTCCAGGGCATAAACCTCATGCCACCATTCCTTCAGTTGATCCAAGCTCAAATATTTGGGAGCTATTTCTTCCTCCCCGTCATCACCTCGAAGAAGGCAATGCATCCGTCATAAACTGCTGTAAGATCTCCATCAATGGATTTCTTGCGTTTCTGCACCTTCTTTAGACCCCCTTGTCTGACCAGCAATGCCTCAAACCACTCCCACGGTTCATCCAGCCTGGAGGAAGGAAGGATTCCATCCCTGGCTAACTGCTCCTTTCCATGTCCCAGGATAGTCCTTGATTTCTGCAGCAGGAGGTCTATGTCATTCTTATCTTGAGACAAAATATGCTCCAGCAGTTCCTTCGCCCGGACTGCATCCTTGCCTATAGACAAAATCCCTTTGATAGCATCATCTCCTCTTGCCTGGACATCCATCAACCAAT
>VDFB02010292.1:0-106745 GCA_007258455.2 Sequoia sempervirens
GTACACCAGTATGGAATTATTTTTGGGGGGAGTTGGGTTCATTTTTGATACATCCATGCAAAAAATACTAAGTTGCCGGTTCGGGTACGGGTTTAGATATAGGTACGGGTACAGGTACGGTGATATGGCAAATTTTCTTTTTCCTTGGGTACGGATACGGGAATATATATAAACATGTTCAAAATTACAAATTTAATTATAAGAACAATGATACTCATAAGACATAAACTTAAAATTGCCAATAAATAGAATATTTGAATACCTCATATAATCAATATCATATTCATAATTTGCAAAAATGTAAATACTTAAGTCTCAAAATGTCATTACACAATGAAAATTCAAATTACAATCAATATTTAATCTAGTAGTCTTCAAATTCGTCTTCATCAAAAGCATCAAGGTCGTTGTCAACACTTGGCTCAATTTCATTTGAACCACAATCAATTGGATTGCCACTCCCACTAGGCGCGTCAAGTGCAGTAGTTGCCTCGTCTATAGAAGCTAAGGCAAGTTGTGCAACTGTAGCATCTAAATCAGCATACTCAAGGACTAGATCTCAATTCTTTGTCACACCCTCATTGTATTCAAGTTTCTTATGTGACAAGAGACAAAGGTTGGAGTTTATATAGACCAAATCCTCTGCTTTTTTTGCACCCAAACGGTTCCGCTTGATTGAGTGGATGAAGGAATATGTACTCCAATTCTGCTCAGCTGAAGAAGAACTTGCAACCTGTTGAGTTTGCATACAACATTTAGTATTTAATTTTACTAACCGATAATATATAGCATAATAGCATCAAATGAAAAACGAAAAATAAATAAATAAAAATATGCATACTTGGGAGAATATTTTAATTGCAAGAGGCTACAAGTAATTGGAGTCTTAACCATGTAGATACCACCACTCATCAGCATTTTTCCTATATTTGTCTAGAAGAGCGGAAACATCATGATGTTTTGAAGATATGAATTGG
This sequence comes from Sequoia sempervirens, assembly GCA_007258455.2. NCBI lineage: Eukaryota > Viridiplantae > Streptophyta > Pinopsida > Cupressales > Cupressaceae > Sequoia > Sequoia sempervirens. The sequence goes on from VDFB02010292.1 coordinate 978, forward strand.
AAAAACTCGCTCAAGACAATACTTTGGATATCTTCATCTGAAAATATCTTTCTAAATGCAGCCTTATAGCCAGCAGCAACCTCCCCATCCCTATATGGTGGCACCCTCCTTGACATTGAAAGTACCTCTTTGCTATAATACTTTGGTGACAAAACAAATGCTAAGAGATGTCAAGGGGTGGTCATCTTGTTGCAACGGTCAACAATAATTTTTTGCACAGTTTTGAAAAACCTTTCCATTGGGTCATGTTCCTTGGCATCTATTATTGATCTTATTTTCTCCACCATGGAATCCGTGCCATCATAAATTTCACCCAAACATGGGCAATCGGTATCAACATACCTAATCATGCTCATAATGGGCTTAGTGAAATTTAAAACATATTCCATGCGAGCCCACCACTCATCATCTAAAATCAATGCTTTTGCTTTTACTTCTTGGGCTCTTTCTGTGCTTGATTGCCTCCATACACTCCACAAGTTGTTGATGACCATGGAACTTAAGGCCTCTCGCACCTTCACAAGTCGTCTTAAGACAATTGTGTGAGATGCAAATTGAGTTTCGACAACCTAACATGGTATAAAAACTACATGTCACAAATCAACAATGAAAAATTAAAATTAAAAAATTAAAAATTATATTAAAAAATCAAATTTAAATTACCTTCAACAACTCTAACTTGGAGAAGGTCTTGAAGATGGCTTGTGACATATGATAATTAGTCACAAACATTTGGATCTCCTTGCCCTTAGCGTAGATTTGTTTGACCCACTCAATTTGTGTGCCAATCTTTTGCAATATCAAATTGAGTGAGTGGACTGCACATGGTGCTCAAAAAATGTGACTATATGTAGCCTCCACTATAGACCTAGCTTCCCTACAATTTTTAGCTTTGTCCATTATGACTTGGACAACACTTTCAGACCCCACCATTTCAATGGCTTCTATGAGGATATTGGCAATAAAACTTGCATCTCTTATTTGCCCTTCACAATCGACTGCCTTCAAAAACATTGCCCCTTTAGGGGACACTGCTATAACATTGATCAATGGTCTATTTTTGTAATCTTTCCATCCATCAGAAATGATGGATACACCTGTTTTGGGCCATGTATCCTTGATTACTCTCAATGATGCCTCTATTGAAGATTTCTCCTTCGCTAATAAGGTGGTTTGTACCTTTTCATAGCCAGGACTAACATAATCAGAAGTTGTATTGGAAATTGCTGTCACTGTTTCCTGCCAATAAGGTGATCTAACAAGGTTGAAAGGAAGCCCATTGCCATAAATTTAACGGGCAATGCTCTTATCTGCAATCTCCCTTGCTTCATTTTTGAAGGCATTCTCCAATGGGCCTCTTTTTTCGTGCAATCGAAACTTATCTCCCTCAGAAGATGGTGGCATTTGCATGAAAGGATGTGGGCGAGCCGGTTGTGATAAGCCACTAGGAGGTCTTTGCAAGCTTCTCTTGGCAAGAGGATGTGCCAAAGTCTTTGATTTATTACATGCCATGTTAGCCTCCTCTTGTTCTTTAATATAAGACAATATTTGGTGTTTTGGCAACCCTTTTTTATTTGGCCTAGGGCAAACTTTTATTCCTTGTAAAGGAATAGTGCATAAATGAGCTTTCACTCAAAAGTATGAGCTCTTATACTGAGCTCCACATTGGCTACAACACCAAACATAACCCCCACCACCTGGAATCTGTTGAATCATTGTCGTATGTCGCCAAAGAGGTGACAATGCATCATATGTCAATTGACTCTCTACATCCAGGCCAACTGAACCAAAATTACCGACCATTTTGTATGAACCTAAAATAAAAAAAATTACAAATTGACAACACAACAACTAATTTTTTTAGAAAAAAATGGCATTATAACCCCTTATATGCATAAAAAGTTCTTAAAAAAATTCAAAACTTACTAAAAAAAAAACTTGAAAAATATTCAAAAAAATTATTGAAAATTTGAAAAAAGGAAAGATTCACTCACCTTTTATGGTTAGATCTTCTTTGTGCAGCTATTTCTCTCTTGTTTCTATAGGTTAAACTCCTTTGTAGCTTTCACCTTCGAAAAAAAAGACAAAACCGTCAAAAACCAACAATGGCAGCTTGGAGGCAAAAAATGATGTTTTTGGCCTTTTGTGTTTGTGAAATGACTTAGATTAGGTTGGCCAAGGCATCATATCACTCTTTTTAGGTTTGAAAAAGGTTTTTTATTTGTTTTGGGCACTTTTTGAGGCCCCTATCTCATGGGTCCTGTTGATGTGTGTTTTATGACACATCGAACACTCTAGAATAAAGAGTCCAAAGACACTCTATCCTCTCTTGAAAAACTACCGCATATGCTAAGATTGCAAGAAAGATCATACGACAATTCCAATGTTTCTTATGTCAGGTCTTGACGTGTGGATAAGCTCAATGGGCGTTGTGATATACTGGTAACACAAAGGGACCTATATTAACAAATTACTCATAAGTGAGGACTTAGGTGGATTTGACATTGAATGCTCTATATTTTTTTTTTTGGGATTTTCAATTTTGAGATTTTTTTAAAAAAAAGGAAAAAGGGATAAGGGTTTAGAAGTCCTATACTATTACTATGAAATCAAGAGACGGTACGAATTGAGTGAAACTAAGAACAATATTTTGCTTCGCCACGCTAATGACAACTACACAAAGCAAGTGCAATCTTCTAGGATTTGTGCATAAAGTTTCTTTACCATGAATGATACCATCAAGAGAACAATATTATTCAAAGTAAGCATTAAAGCATCCACATTATAAGCTCAGTCTAACTTTACGCATTGAACGAAAATCATCCATTCAAAGAAAGTATGAGCGAAAGTTTCACCAATCTATACTATCAATCTATCATTCATCTAACATGCATTTAAATCAAATACTACTTTAATCTATTCTAGGTGGAAGAAGAATATGCAACCATGCAACCACTTGACAATAGAAGGATTCAAAGCAAATCATGCAATATGAACTTTTATTCTCAAAGTAGCTATGAGCAACAATTTCATAAGACTCTCTCCCATACAATGAAATGGGAAAACAAGAGTTTATATAGAATTTTGGAACTGAAATAAACGGCCAAGATTGATTCAAGATCAATGGCAGAGATTAAAAGAAAGTAACCCTAACTAGGGTGGTTTCCCATAATACAATTAGTGATCAGTGAGTCATCAGTGAGTGAAGTGGTGTGAGGAGCTATCTTTGAGGGGGCCCATCCTTATCCTCTCGAGTGGCATTGTACTGGATAAATCTAGAAACTATTGTGCTGACTTCCTCGATCGTGACAAGTGGCAGTACATTGACCTTGTATTCCAGTAGGTCCAAATTGTCCGAACATTCTGCAAAAGCAATTTCCCACTCTAATTCCTGTCGCTGGAAGGTATGCCAGATGGACAAGAAGTCGGCTGCCTTAGTCAAATTTTGTTTAAGGATCGGCCTAGTGGTGGCGAAGAAAATTTCTTGAATTCTATGCCTCAAATTTTCAAGCTACATGTCGTTTGCTCGAACAATGTCTTTCTCTAGTGCATCTGCAGCCATAAGTAGAATCTTGTTCCGAATTTCCTTCGTCCTTTCCTCGACTCTAACAGTATCAGCTTTCACCTTCTCTAAGACTTCATTCCGTGTAATCAATGCCCAGTACTAGCTGTTGAAATCATATGCTGCACCTGCTGCAATCACCTTTCCATCAACTAGTTCCTGCTTTGGAACTCCTTTCAACACTTTGAGACATGGAATGATTTTGTCTCGGATATCCTGAGTGTTGTCCCACGCCTCTACCAAAGCTGCAATCCTCGAAAGCAAAGAGGAAGTTTGCCCATATGCCAACATTAGTTTCTCTGCAAATACAACCACTTCACTTTTGCTGATTATCCACTCTTTGGTTTCTTTTGTTGTAGTCTTCTCTTCTTCGAAAGTCTCCTGGGAAGAGTTCATCAATGGAGGAGCCGCTGAGCTGGTTTGATTGAGAGGCTTGGTTAAATGCTGAATATACTCTTTTAGGTGTTCAACCTCTCGTTTGTATTCCTTTTTCTTTGCTACCTCCTTTTCTAGGATCGCTTTGATAGAAGTAACTGAATTATCCAAATCTTCCACTTCTTGACCTTTCGTGGTTGGGCCCAAGTCGACAGTGGTGATGGCATATTCTTGAGGAGTAATATCCTCCCTTGACTTATCAATTGTTGGTACAACAATTTGTACTGTACGATGGCCGACTTCGTCTCTTTGGATAGTGGAGAATATTTTGGCAGGCTTTCTTACGTTAATTGCTTCCAGTTTGGCCAAGAAATCGGCCATGTCATCTTCTTCTAGAACTTCTGTTTGTTCTTTTATCTTCAATCTCTCCTTCAGCCAATCAGGGATAGTGGGCTGCTCGGTATCTTCTTCTTCCTGAATATCTTGTGCGCCCAGAATCTCTTGAATTCCTTTAAGGGCGGAAATCATTCCTTCTTCAAATTCACTATCTAGAATATCAACTTCATTGTTTGACTCTAGAATCTCTGTTCCTGTGGGAGATGGAGGCTCATCATCCTCTGGCTGAACAGGAATGGGAGAAGGAATCTTGATGTCTCCCAATGATTCGTCAATATCTAATATCTCGTTCATGTTCGCGGATACGGTAGAATGAAGAGGCTTTGATCTTTGCTTCTTTCGGGTAGTTTCTTCATCTACAATCTTCTTTCCTTTTGCCTCCTTTTCTTGGGATTGGTGCTCTCGATTGGGTCATCACCTTGGGACTCACCAGCATTTGAAGAGTAAGATTCTGCTTCACCCATCAAATTGTAAGTCAAAGGCACACTCTTTTGCCGTAGCTCTTTGATCTGTTGGTTTGCCCACCATTGCGAATACTTGACGATTGGTCTCATCAAGGTGGTCAAGTGTGAAAGATTTGGTTTTGACCATCGCACGGGAAGAAGAGGCCGACTCTCATCAAAACCTGGCTGTATATACTTGCCATCATCTTCAAGTTGATCCGGCACACAGAAGAGCTCAATTGTCCCGATTAAGCTAACCGACAGTCTGGACCATAATCTTTTTCTAACATCAAGTTCATTTGCAGCATTGGCCCAGTAGTCTTCCAGGTCTACCTTGTGTTTGTATTTTATTCCATTCACGGCCCCGATGTGATTGTGAGGGTCAAAATCAGCTCTGGACCTGTATGACGTGAATGGATACCATTGCATCTCTAGCCTGGCACCTTCAGCTGCCTGTGCCAACAGGCAAGATTCTTCCATATTTCCAATAAAGAATGGAAAAGTGATGGCTGCTTTGCTCTTTACTCTCTGCAAGTTTTGATATGTTTCTAGCTGCCTAAGAACCTCCAGCAAAATCATTCTATTGGTGGGATAAATTGGAAGCTTGAATGGACATCCAGTGAATCCTTGAATTCTGATGTAAGTGAATCTCGGAAATTGGATATACTAGGATCCATATTTACTGATAAGGCTCTTAGCCTCATGGGTCAACCTTTGATGCATTCCTCCTTGCAATATCCTTGTAACGTAGATTAGGAATGCATCATGTGCTCTTCTGAAATAAGATTTGGCAGATAGCTGCAACTGGGGGTAGCATTCATAAGCCTTGAACTCGTTTTTTCCATTTCCTACCACACCTCGGCAGATCAATCCTAAATATCTATAGGCCCTTGCCGGTAGATAGATAACATATGAACTCATATAGAAAGATTTAGTCCTCTCCAAATTCATCAGCTGCTCATGGATGTTGTCACTAATCATCCTTGACCAATTGAACATTTTGACACCTGAGGTGATCTCATCAATGAAAAAGTACATCCATGTTTCGAATGGTGCACCTTGAGGGCTGCCCATTATTCTGTTCAGTAGCAAAATGATATCTCCATAGTCTTCTTTGAAGTCTGTTCTGCGTAATTTCTTCGGCATCTTCTTTACAAAAGCCCTTGGCTTTTCCAACCATGACTTGTTGATGTTGGTCGCACACTAATCCATCCGGTCTTCAAAGAGTCTCCTTGCCTCATCTTTGGTCTTATATGAAGTCCTGTTGTAGCTGGGAATACCGAATGCTTCTTGGATGGCCAGCTCTCCGAGATGTGCCAAAATTCTTCCATCAGGCACAATGATTTGTCTTTCTTGCGGGTTGTAATGTCTGGCACACTCGACCATCAACTCAGCACACTCCATTGCCAAAGGAAATCCAGCTGCTTGAACAATTCCATTCCGCATCATCTGGTGAGCAATTGTTGTTGGCAGGAGTTCGTCTAGTCCATACATTCTCTTCTTGAATTCCTCGAGGTCCACATGTCCAAGGTCTGTATCCGTGACGTTCTTCCATTTGGAGTTAATCTTCGATTCTTGTTGAACTCCTTTGCTTGTGAACTTCATCTGTGCCTTTTTCGAAGGTTCTCCAGGAGTGGTCATCAACTCGTGAGAAAAGAAAATATATTAATTTTAAAACTTTTAATTGTGATTTTCTTTAAATCTTCTTCTCGAAAATTCTAACTTTCAGCCTGCGAAAAAATCAAGCTGAAAATAAAACACTTAGTAAATCTTTCGAGAATGAATAAGGACAAAAGTAGAATAAGGAATTCCATTAAATTTTGATTCTAAATTCTAGAATTATACTCTTGGATGGCAATTCCGCTTGAAACTTTGAGAATTCTGTCTTTATCACTAAAAAAGCAAGCTAGTCCTTTGAAAATTTCGATCTTCAACTCAAAATTTCACTCCTTTCTTCGTTCCTCACCTCGAAAAATCACTCAATCTCCAATATTCTATCTCTCAAAAATTATACCTCTAAAAATTTCTATCTCTTGAAATTTCTATCTCTCATTCTATCTCTCGAAATTTTTATCTCTTGTGACTTGGGGAGAGCTTAGCTTTCTTCTCAATCGAACTTGTGAAAATGACTTGCTGAAACTCATTATAAGGTTGAGAAGTTCGATTTATTTTAGCAGTTTCATATTTTATCTTAAGTTCATCGAACTTGGACTTATTTTCTCCTTGTTCATCAAGGCAAGTTTCTAATTTTCCCAATCTTCATCTTTATCCAAAATCTTTAAGTTTTTCCTCTGGAGCTCGAATTTTAGCTAAGTGATGAAGAATAATTAAAGGTTTTATGTGTGGATTTTCGATTTTCCAACCTTTAATATTTTATTTTATCCATGTATTTTTGTTTATTTTTGGCAAATTTTATTCAACTCCATGGATTTTTATCTCTTTTTCCTTCCAAGTTCAGACTTTACTCATCTTTGGACAATCATATTCGGAGGAAGTCGGACTTTCCCATGTCTTCTCTCGGCGCTTCATGCCTTAGAATTTTTTTTTATCATGTTTGAGGGCGGACTTTCTAGCTTCTTGGACGTTGCTTCTTCTAGCCAAGTCGGACTTCTTCAATGTTTGGACATCATATTTATTAGCCAAGTCGGACTTTGTCATGTCTTTGCCATTCATCTTCTAAGTCGGACTTTGCAAACTTCATGCCATAGTGTCTAGGCGGATTTCATAGTCTTCTTTCCATACTCCCTTTTGGCATAGCGGACTTTCTCTTGCTTGTTCCATTCCATCTTTAAGTGGGGCGGACTTCATAACTTTCATTCCAAGGCATGGGCGGACTTTCCAATGGTTAAGACATTGCTTCTCCAAGGTGAGGGCGGACTTTGCTTAGTCCTTGCCACTTTCATGGCGGACTTCCAAGGTTTCTCTCCAAGATGCAAGGAGGACTTTGGAGATGCCTTGACCAAGGTATGGCGGACTTCCAAGATGCCTTGCCATTTCCATTTCTCCTTCCAAGCGGACTTCCTTTACTTCATGCCATCGTTTTGTCCTTCTTCTGGATCATCTCGCCATATGGTTTTCCTTTGCTTTTTCATGATTTTCACTTGCTTTTCTCATGATTTTTACTTGCTTTTTCAGTGCTTTTTGATGATTTTTCTTGATTTTTCAATGCTTTTTCATTCTAAAGGTGGAAACGTTGACTCCATTATCAGTGGGACCTGGCACTTTCTAAAAATAGGAACTTACTAAAAATAGAAAAAGCAAGAAACAAACTTTCTAAAAATAGTAAGTCCCGGATTGGTCCAAAAGTGCCAAAAATGAAAAAAGCAAAAAGCAAAAAAGCAAAATCCCTAAAAAATAGGAAGTGTCAGAATCGACCCAAAGCACAGGCAATCCTCGCTTTCCAGACCTTTTGAGCGCTTCCATGACGTCTAAGCACAGTTTCGGGCTTGAATTCTCTACTTGGCTCGGGTGATAACTCCAAACTCTAACCTGAAACTCTCGGAGCAAAAGGACTTATGAAATTGCAACCTAAAGCTAAATCCAAAAAGCGAACCACTGAAGGTCCCCATTTGCAATGGGGTGATGTGTGAAATAGGTCACAACAGGTCCTCCTGGGTATGCTCGGGTACGCCTCGGGTACTCTAGGTGTACCCTAGGCATGCCCGAGAATGTACCAGGGCCGCACTTGGACCCAGACTGAACCCAACCCGACTGGGTATGAGGGGGCTATATGAAGAACCTGACAACATAGAAAAAATATATAAAAATCATAATTATCTACATATTTGCAGCTGAAAATCATGATTACGTACATATGTGGTTCAACTTCATAATACCACATAACATGCATATAATAAACAAAACTATCATAAAAATTGAAAATAGTACTTTGAGTTTGATGTCAACTTGTCAAACTTGAATGTCAAGATAGATATTCTTTGTAGTTTGTTCATTATTAAAATAATAAAATCAGAAATTAATGTTTAATGGGTCTTTATAAAGATCCTCATCATCATCATCATTGACATTAGATGATATAGGTAGATTAGAAGAACCACAAGGAGTGCCATTAGCCCTTGCATTGAAAGTAGGTTGGCAATCTAACTCCTCAAAAAATGAAGATTGTTGGGCAGCAGAAGCATCCAAATCAGCTTGCTTTGGCTCTACTTCCTGCAACTTTGTTGCACCCTTCCTTGTAATCATTTTGGTTGTACAAAAAAGGTGCAAGTTGGAATACATTTAAATTAACTCCTTTGCCTTTTTCGATGACAATTGGTTGTGCTTTAATGAGTGGATGGAGTATGTACTACTATTCCTATTGAGTGAAAATAAACTACCAGCCTATTAAGACAAAGTTAGAGAATTAGAGTTATAAAATTATAATGAAACTTCAAACTTGAAAAAAACTATTCCAAAAATTAAAGGAAATTCAAATTTAGAGTTTTAGATTAAAAAAGCTTGCGATAAAACTTTGGCCTCAAGAGGCTGTAGGTCTTGGAATGTTTGGTCGTGGATTCACAACCAATTGTGAGCATACTTCTTATTCTTGTCATGAAGAGCAGAAATACTTTGACTATTGTAGTGTACAAAAGCAACAAACTTATTTGCAATTACATCCTCCAAATTAGGATTAGGAAAGAGTCTAGCAAATGCTAGCTTGTCCCTTTCATTGACTTTTGATGCAGTCGTAGATAGAGGGTCCAATAAAAGATATTTAATTCATGTAGCCCAAACATAGAACAAAAATTACTATTATAGCAAAAACATAAGAAATACATAACAAAAACAAATTAGAAGATGTGGCAGTAAGTGCAAATCATATTTTCATCAATGCTTTGACATGACGAGTCATTATAAAAAACCCAACATAGTATACAAGCCTTGACCCAATATGTCATTACAATTCTAGGAATGAGAATGCTTGTGACAACATTATATGTGCATACACCATACTCCTATTGTAACAATTAAGAGCCCTAAACCTTACTACTTAGATCTATCTCCTCCATGCACTACCCCCTTTTCCAAGAACTTTCTATCTTATATATAGGATTTACTTTTAATGATAAGGTACCACAGATTAGAGGGTTGCAAACCTTCTTTTATAACCTTTCCTAGGATTGACGTAAAGTATTCCAATTGGCACAATATTCAAAGTGTGAAAGCTAAGAGGCCATTTACATGTTACAATTTGCTTGTCAAGAGGACCCATAGTATGAATGCTATGTGTAGCGAGATCTATGTAGTGAAACTAGAAGTGCTTCTAGCCACGAACCTCCTTGGGACCAATAAGGCTGGATTTTTTTTTAAATGTTACCACAAATCTTGAGTGTTTGCCACATACTTGAATAGGTCTTCCTTAGGGATTTGGAGAAGATGCCTCAATTGGCCAATGACTAGTTTTGAATATTCACATTACATCAATGTAGAATAAAATTATGATGATTTTTGATGTCTTGTGCTGCTTTGGAAATAGTTTGTAGCGTATTGGAAACAATTTGTGGTGCCACATTTTGGGATTTTAATCTAAAATTTTGAAAGCACTAAAATAGTACCTGGGCAAGAAAATGCCTTTGGGGTGAGAATTATCTTTTGTGATGAGAATTTGATAATTAAAAAATCATTGGAAACTTGAAAAAACAAAACAAAATGTAAACTAAAATATTTTTGGGTGATGCAAGATTGCTTGAGCCCTGAGATGCTCCTACATTAGACATCCTAGGTGATAGAATTTTGAGCATGGGGCTCAAAATTAAAGAAGAAAGGGAGGTTGTGATGGCCACCCCAACCAACCGTCATCTTTAGTAATCCAAGTATCATTCTTTGGTCCCCTTTCCTTCTATCAGATTAGATATTCCTTGTATTCCTTCTTCCTTGTTCTTCTACTCATGCACTCATTGAGGACCTAGCCTATTTCATCTTTAGGCATCTTAGGAATTTGTAGCTTACAATCTAGTTCTTGAAGTGATGATATATCCTTCTTCAACCACATTGCATTGAACATTGTTGAGATATCCAAACCCTTTGATAATTTATTCTCATAAGCATTTTTAGAAATTTTACCAACACTCTATAAGGGCCAATCTTCTTTGATTTTAATTTATTATATGTTCTTCTAGGGAATATTTCCTTCCTCATATGTGCCATGACTAACTCACCCTTTGAATAAGTCTTTTCTCTTCTATGCTTATCCGCACTTGCCTTGTACTTATTGCTACTTCTCTCTAACCATTGCTTTACTTGTGCATGCATCTCTTGTATGTGTTGTGCAAAATCTTCTGCAGCTGCACTAACATGCTCTCTATTAGGTACCTTCACCAAGTGTATGCCACCTTTGGGAGATGTCCCATACACAATTTGAAAAGGGGTCTTTCTTGTAGGTCGATTCATTGAGTTGCTGAACTCTAGCTTTTGCTAACAAAGTGTCCCACTTTGTTGGTTTGTCTCCCACCAAACATCTTCAGAGATTTCCCAAACTCCTGTTAACAACCTCTATTTGACCATCTATCTATGGATGGTATGCAAAGCTATAATTTAGCTAGATGCCCAATTTTTCCTATAGTGTGTGTTAGAAGTGGCTCAAGAATTTTGAATCCTATTTGAGGTGACACTTTGCGGCAATCCATGTAGCCTCACTACTTCCTTGCAAAATATATTTGCAATTTGGGAATCATCATTTGTCTTTTGGAAAGGAATCAAATACTCCGTTTTTGAAAATCTAGCAATAACAACAAAATAAGACTCGTTACCCCTCTGAGTCTACAATAGTCCAAGGACAAAATTCATGGAAAGTTCCTCGCAAGGCTTCTTTGGAATTGACAATGGCTTGTATAGCCTGGTATTTTGGGAAACACCGTTCACAATCTAACAAATTTTGCATTTCTCAAAAAATATTTTGACATCAATGATGCAAACATGGCCAAAAATTCCACTCCTCCAACATGGCCAATGTCTTTTTTGTACAAAAATGCCCTCCCAATCCTCCATTGTGTAGTTCCGTAATGAGATTCTCTTTCATGCAATATGCACAACTACCTTATTTTGAACTAGCATCCTTACTACACAAAGTAATCCTTTAAAGAACCCTTACTTCCAAGCCAAGGCACCATGCATCTCTTCCATTCGTTTGCAAAATTTGGGTCTATTACATACAATCCTTTATCATTTTTACCCCTACCAACTCGATTGTCATAGTAGTCACCAACGCCTACATCCTACTCAAGGCATTTGCCACTTTTTTGGTTACATCAACTTTGTGCTTGAGAAAAAGAAAACCCTTGCAAGTATCCCACCCACTTCATGTGTCTCATTGAAAATGCAATGCTTGCAAGGGTTTTCTTTTTCTCATCGAAAATACAATAATTGCAAGGGTTTTCTTTTTCCTCATTGAAAATGCAATACTTCTCATTGAAAGTGCAATTGGTTTACCTTCTTGACTCAAAACAACACCAATAGCCTTATTACTAGAATTGTAGTACACGTGAAATATCTTCTTAAAGTTTGAAGTGCCAATTCTGGAGCCTTTGTTACCTTCCTCTTTAGTCTCACAAAGCTCTTTCTTGCAACAACTATTCAATCAAATCCACACTTCTACATGCAATATGTTAGTGTTGCACATATCCCACCAAAGTTCCCGTTGAACTTCTAGTAGAAGCTTACCAACCTATGGAAAATTTTGAACTTTGTGGCATTTTATGGTATTGGCTACTCAACAATTTCCCATACTTTTTCGAGTTCCATCCTCAATCTATGTTGAGATATCACAAAGCACACTAGCTCATTTTGCAAAAAATTGCATTCTTCACTCCTTTATCAACTATGCTAAAACCTTCTATAGGTGTTCAAGGTGCTCTTCTAAAGTCTTGCTAACACTAAAATGTCATCCAAATAGGCAACAACAAACTTACCTAAGAAAAGTTTCAAAATCTCATTAATTTGCCTCATAAAGGTGCTTGGCACGTTGGTCAATCCAAAAGGCATAACCAACCACTGTATATAGTCCATCCTTTGTTTTGAAAGCTGTCTTCCACTCATCCCCTTTATGGATTTTGATCTAATGTTAGCCACTTTTGAGGTCAATCATAGAAAAGAAGCATGCCCCACTCAAACAATCCATTAGGTCTTCCATGTGTGGCAATGGAAACTTATACTTGATGTTAATCTTGTTGATGGCATGAGACTCTTTACACATCCTCTATTCTCCTCCCTTCTTAGATGCATGTACTACAAGTACAACACAAGGGCTCATTGTTTCCAAACTAGACCTTTTTCCATCATCACTTCCATCCATCTGTTCAATTTTGCAGTCATAGCATGACTCATCCTATGCAACACCTTATTAGTGAAGTTGGACCTTGGAATCAAATCCATGTAGTGCGAAATAATCTGCACTGTTGGCAAACCCTTTGGTATTTTTCCATCCATGATATCCCCAAACTCCTTTAGTATTGCTTCTACCTTTGGCTCCTTTGAGCGGCGCAACGTACATTCCTCTACTAGTGTAGTCTTCACAACCAGTGCATAACACTCCTGTGACTCTTCAACCAACTTTTGAAATTGCTTAGACAATAAGAACATTATTTGGCCATATGTGATGCCTTCCTTAGCCTTCAGTGGCTCCAACTCAAATTTCATTCCACCCTTGGTGTTAGTGAATCTGTTTTTTCTCCCATCATGAATGACACAAAGTTCAAACATCATATTGCCATATTTTTCCCAATAACATGTGAGAAGCATCCGTTAGAATCACATCACACCAAACCTCATTGGCATAACCTCCAAAAAACAATCAAACACCGCTCCTTTATAGTCATCAATCAACTCTTTTGTAGCCATGAAATATTGTAGGGATTTGATGTAGTATTGTTTTTAGGCTCAACTTCTCTACCATCCCAGTGTACGCTAGCTTATTTGTGCTCCTTCCGTCCATGACCATCTTACAACATTTTCCACTTGACTTACACCTAGTGCGGAAGATTCTCTTCCTCAAACATGGTTTGTATCTTATTTAGTAGGTTTTAGCAAGACCTTGTGCAACATCAAATTCTCTCCAACTTTAGGTGTAATACTATTTATCTCACTTCATCACTCCCTTGTGCAATGTGCACTCTATTCTTAGTGTGTTTGTAATGAGCCTTGCTGACCCAATTTACTTCAATTTGCAGCCTTGTAATTTCGTCAAACAGTTTGTATGCAATGTTCTATGTTGCTGGTATGAAGTTTCAGATTGTTGTGCGATGCAAGAGTGAATGCTAAAATGACTTTGAAGGCTTGAAATAACTTCTACAACTACTATGCAAGCTTCTAAATGTAATACAATGCTCTTTTGTAATTTTAAATGCATACTAATAAGAAACTAAGCAAATAAAATACATCTACAGCCAAGAGACATTTTGTCAAACACTTGGCATGCATACTTATAAGCTGATTACAATGATATTTGAGTGCATAATAACAACTACAATTGAACAACTACTTATTTCTCCTTAATAGCAAATAATAGTTCAATACAATGCTTGCTCAAAATAGCCAAGACTCTTGGCAATATTACAATGATATGAATTATGGTAATTGCTGATATAAATGATCACCTACAGCTGCAACCTCTAACTTCTAATATGCAATGCTATCATGAATGACTAATAGAAGAACTTGGTAGGAAGATGACGCCTTGGATGGGAGCTGATGTTGAAATCAAATTCCAAGCAAAATGTGCTTTCTTCAAGCCAAATCGAACCTCTTGACCAGTCGCCCCTGTTGCTGATGAAATGGCAAATATAAAATTATTCCCAGCTCTTTGGCACCCCAAATTGCCTCCAATATAGTCGCCCTTCCCTCTAGAGTCAAGCGCCACCTTCTCTTGATAAAATCGAACCCTATTAGAGCTCCTCCTTGCAAAATCGTTGCTCCAAGTATGCAGATTTAGACTGTAATTTTCTGATAATTAAAATCAGAATCTCCTCCAATATAATTCGTCCTCCAATGCATCAAAATGAGAAGAATCTAATCACCAAAATGATCTTCAATTTGCTCCAAACCAAAATTGGCCTTTGGCCACAAATTTTGTTCAATTGAGAAGTCTGAAGTAACCTCTCCAATGGCCGCAACCCTTCAGAAGATATTTCACTTCCTCAGTTATGCTATCTATGGGAGTTATCATTCCCAAAGACACTAGACTGTAGAAACCTTAGCTCCACAATGCTCATAAACAAGAAGACATCAAATGCTGGGATGATTGGCAATGAGCTCCTTTTGTCTATTTATTCTTTTTCCCCAAGGGTCGGCCTTCTTCTAGAACTTTCCCAAGTCAACTTCTAGAAGGAATATTATAATATTATTTTATAATTTACATTTGCACTTTATAATAAAATAATTATTCATAACATAAAGTGCAAACATAACATCACCTTATAACATGGGGTTTCTAAAAATAGAAACATATCAAGAAATCATTAGAACACCACCATATGTAAACTGAATCTCAAAGAAGCCAACTGCCAACAAGGTAACTGCCAAGAAGACCCTCTGAACATGCCCTATTAGCCTACGAGGGCCACTGATAGGCTAATGATGTTGATGAATCAATGACTAGCTAGAAGGGGACATTACAGTGTTCTTGTTCCTTTTGCCTTTAGACATTCAAATGCCCTATGGCTTGCTTCTTTTTATTTGTAATAGGTTCCACTGAAAATCCTTCCATGACCTCCTCTACCTTTACCTTCCCCTTTTTTGAAAGTCTTTCCCTAATTGGAGTTTGGTGTGCCACCATTGGATGTTGCAGTCTCCTTCTAAGCATTTCCTTGTTTTCTTCTCTACTTGTTCCTTCCACCATTTCCCTTAGTCTTCACTCTTTGTTGTTTCTTGGATAGATTTTCCTCTATCCTCAATGCAAGTTGGTAGGCACCCTCAATGGATTGAATTTCAAAAATCTCATCTTAAATTTCACCTTGCAACCCATTCAAATACTAAGACACCTCTGCATCATCTTCCATGGACTTTCTTGGATGCTAAGTCTTTAAAACTCCTTGGTGTACTCCTTTATAAAGTTGCAAATTTTGAAACTTTCTGAACAATTTCAAATTTTAATTTGGTGGTAAGAATTTACCCTTCAATTGTGCCACCATGTGATTCTATTGGGTGATCTTTGGCTTATTCTTCCCTAACCTATCTTTCTATACATAGTCCCACCATAAGGCTGCATGCCCCTTCAACCTGGTGGTTGCATACTCGATTATTTTAGGGTCTTCAATAGATTTAAACTCAAAATACTTCCTGTTGTGACCTTTTCACACATCGCCCCATTCAAGATGGGGACCCCTAATTTTTGCTCCATTCTGGTCTTTTTGGCTTTGGTTTTTCTCTCTCTCTCTCTGTCTCTTTTCTAATGTATGCCTTTCGAGGATTGTGCCTGTCTTTGAGTTTAAACGTGAATTTTGGCCAAGTCTGAAAATTAGGGTTTGTACTTACCTGGTCAACCTAGGGTCAAACAAAGTGAATAAATTGAAAACAGAGCTTAACGTTGCTGTCAGTATGCTTCCAGTGGACTCTCGGTTGAGTTTCATCAAATTCTGACTACTTACTATTTTTAGTAAGTGTGCAATTACAGGCAATCCTTCAACATTTTTGTGAATCCGACAGTCACACTGCATTCAGAACACATCAAGCTGCTCGTGTGCAAAATTTGAGCTGAAACAGACAACTTACTATTTTTAGCAGTTCAGCTTCTAGAGCAGATTTCAGGGCTTGGATGCGAAGTTTTCCTTTGCATGTCTGGATATTCCTTCTGGGTTTTTCAGAGACCTTCGCAACAGTATAACATGCAAAGCGAGATGATAACTTTTAGAGTTCAGCCTTCCGAGGCCATTTTTAGGGTTTGCATGTCAGGGTTTTCTTTGCATGTCGGCATATTCTTTATGGGTTTTTCGAGACCTACGCAGTGACGTGACATGCAAACGGAGATAATCACTCATTTGGGAACTTACTATTTTTAGCAGGTGCATTCCGGCAACCGCTCCCCAGCACTTCAGAATCACGAGCTGATCGCAATGCAACAGAAACGAGGACAAACGGAGACCATTTGATGTGCATGCAAAACAAATTAGGGTTTCCAGCTTCGGGACCTGAAAAGAGGGGCAAAATGTTAGAATTTTTGAAAACCGAGGTATACCACCGCGATCAGCATCCTTCAGGCTATCTGCTGGTAAAATTTGAAGTCAAACAGAGCACTTACTATTTATAGTAAGTCATTCTGGAAACAGGCTAAAAATAGCAAATCAGTTGCATGCGCCAATGTCAGCCGGTAGGTCACGTGGTGAGGAGCGCCTCATTCAAATTTCGGAGCAATCGGAGCTGTGGAGGTACCAAAAGCGAGAGGCTACTATAAATAGCAAACCACCTTCAAAAATATGCTATTTTTAGCAGGTCAACTTAGAATGGCAGTGTCGACAGGTTGATGAAGTCGTGAAGATCCAGCGTTCAAAATTTCAAATCATTCTGAGCTTCAGAGATGCAAGAATTGAAGGACTTACTATAAATAGTAAGGCATGGAAGAACTGGCGAAAATGAAGAAAAAATGGCTAAGGCATGAAAATATCCTGCTGGACATGCTAAATGCGCCCCAGCTCGCCTTCAGGGTGTTTGAAAAAGTTTCTAACATGTTTCATCCTCCTGCCTAGGTGAAATGCGCCCAGCTCAAGGTAGTGGCAGGCAAATTTTTTTTAAGTGTTGAGGTTATCCTCTTGCCACCTCAAAATGAGCCCAAGTTGGTGGAGTAGAAGCATAAAAAAAATTCTAAGGCAGAAGTTCATCCTGCAGCCATGCCAAAATGCGCCCACTCACAAGAAAGTCAAGGAAAGTCAAAATGTTTCATCCTTCAACATAGGCTAAATGTGCCCACCTTGAGAGTTTGCATGCTCAAAAATATTCTAAGTACAAGTTTTATCCTTCACCCATGTTGAAATGCGCCCACATGCTAGCAAGATGCTAAAAACTTTCTAAGGCAAGAAACTCGTCCTCCACCCTAGGCTAAATGTGCCCATCCTTCTCAAGAGCTGAAATGCGCCCAAGTTCACAAAAGGTCAAAGGAGTCAAAGAGTTTCATCCTCCACACATAGCAAAATGCGCCCAAGTAAGGGCATGTGAGGACAAAACCAATGGCATGCAAAGTTGAAAAAGACAAAACGTATGCATGCAAGGAGGGAATATTCCAAATGGGTTGAAAGGCAAGTTTTAAAATCCACTACATAATGCAAATCTGCCCAAGTGTAGAATAAGGTCAACAAGTCAAAGATGTTGAGGATATTTCATCCACCTCCATGGGTAAAATGCGCCCATCCTTCATCAACCTCTAAATGCGCCATGCAAGCTAGGAAGAAGACAAAGGGATGTTGACTTTCCTCTATCCCTTTTGAATGCGCCCAAGGTGGGGTGAATAAAGAGTGAATGTGCTAGGCATAGGAATCTTCATCCTCAAAGTATAAAATGCGCCCAAGCTGCATAAGGGTGGTGAAATAAAATTGTTGAGTGAGGGCGTGAATGTGAAGTGTCCTCTTCTAAATGCTAAATGCGCCAAGAGCAAGGTGATATGATTAAAAATAAAATGACTAAGGCATGGAAATAAGTTATTCTCTTCTAAGTGTGAGGTGCGCCTAAGATGGAGATGGGAAGTATTCTAGGCGTTGGTTTTAAAAAAATGTTCTCCATGACATACAAGTGTGATTAAGGCATTAAAATTTTCCAAGTGAATTGATATATAAAAAAAATAAAAATTTCACCACCAGCAAGATGAATTGAAGAATGAATAAAATTTTCTAAGGGAAAATTTTTCAAAAGTGCTGAGTGATTCAAAAATTTTCTAAGGCAAAAAAAATGTTCTTCCTTAGGAAAAACGCCTAAGTCTGGCGAAGTGATGAAATTTCTTAAGCCATGAATGGATTGCCAGTGAGGAAGTCCGATGATGCCAGCTGCACAAGGTCAACAAAAATATTTCTCAAGTCAGAGCAACAGGATTTTCACAGATATGAAGAACGGAATCAAATTTGTTAAAAAAATTATTTTTTCCAAGGTGCAAAATTCAAGAAAATTAAATGAACCTGTTCGTTGTGCACCCATGAGTTCAACGCGTTCTGAAGGAAATTTTCTTCTGGGTATTGAAGATTATCGATGAGAAATGCATTTTACGGTCTTCCACAACTTGCCAAGGATTCTGGGATAAAGATTTCAAATGGGCACTGGATTAATGAGTTTTCCTAAGGGAAATTTGAAAATTTTCTAAGGCAAAATGAAGAAAATGTGTTTTCAAGGTGAAATACTCCAGACGATGAATTTGAAAGGAACTGCCTAGGTGAATTTGCTCAAGCTCTTCGTAAAGATAATTTTCCTGAGCCAGAGATGAATGAGATCAAAATTGCGAACACCTCAGCTGGAAAAGTAAAGGGGAATACAGTTGAAGTCAAGATGTTGGAAAATCATGAAGAAAGCAAAGTTGGCTAGTGAAGGCGATGAACGCTTGGAAGTTAGAGCATGAAAATCCTGGTAAGTGAGTTGAATTTATATTATGAAGTGTTCTAATGCTCTTCCCCTTGCTTGTTTTGCAGGAGGAACGTCGAGACTAAACGATGGTGACTTGGGGAGATTAGGCGAACACTTGGAGAAAATGGCTAAGTGTTGAAGATTCGTACGTACCCAGCTCAAGTGATGAAGAAGAAATGTTTTCAAAACTTAAGATGGAGAAAAGAATGGAAGCTCGAGCGAAGTTGAAGAACAACGTCAGGAAGAAGATCGAGAACAGTGTGAACGCGCTACAAACGAGAATCTTCTAGAAGGATGGTGGCCATTAATGGCTCATTTATTACCCCACTCTCCTTTGTGGCGGTTTTTAGGGCGAATCTTGTTTAGGGCTGAGGTGGCACGATCTGGGCCATCCAGCCGATTGTAATCTGAGCCGTCCGTTGGACTTGGCCATCTATAAAAGGGGGAGTCCCCCTCATTTGTATCTCATTAGATTTAGAAGTAGAAGCAGAGCTTAGAGAAGGAGTAGAGAGAAATTGATAGAGTAGAAAGTAAAGTAGTTTAGATTGAAAAGGAAGGAAAGTCTTCCCTTTGGATACTTTGTAAGAAGTTGTCATGTATGCTTTCATAATAAAAGAATTTTCATTGATGGTGATTTCTTCTTTGTTATGAGTAGTTGTTGAGGCTTCTTCGTCCTTCCAATTCACGTAGCATCTTGAAGTAGCTTAAAGTAAAGTAGATTTCATTTCATGCAAGTACTTAGCAATTGTGGAATGTGGTGTTGATTTAAACAAGACTTCGCTTGTCCATACCACTAGCGGGCTCGCTGACGGTGGGTTAAATATTCCGAGCCAATTTTTTTTGTTTTTCAAATTACAAATTACAAATCAATGCACCCGTTAAGGTTAGCAGTTAAACCAAAACGTTGCTGAAGCAACTCTAACCAGAATGTACACCAGGATCCCGATATGGGCAAGGTGTGAGCATTGGTCAGAGGATCTTAATCAAAATGCTTATGCGATAACTCTAACCAAGAATAGCGCCGATGATGGCGAGCATATGGTCAGAGGATCTTCTACACTAAGTACTGAAAAGGAACTCGACACCAAGTATGTGCTACCCAATCCAGGATGGAGTTGAGGCGACCATATGGCGGAGTATTACAAACTACAATGCTTGAAAGAAATAACTGAAATGTTGAAATTACTCAACACCCAGAATGTGCTTTCTGACCCGAGGTGGGAAAGTAGCTACCATAGGGCGGAGGTAAATTAAATATAATAGCAATACTGAGCGAGAAGCTGAACATTACAAACTATGATGAGCAAGAATAACCATACTGTCAGTACTACTGCCAGTTTACAATATGAATGATAATATCTTGCTAGAAATGTGAATCAACATATAAATCAAGCTGCAACAATATGTAAGAGTTTCCTTTACTGAATGAATGAAGCTTAGATCTGAAAAGGCACTAAACAGACCAACCTCAAATTCTGGTTTATGACAGTCCGGATTTCCTTGAGCACGAACAGCAGCCCTGTACTTCACAAATCCACTCACAACTTGCTCAAAACTTCATCAATTCTCATGAGACGAATTGCATAATGGCTCTAGTATGCTGGCGACCAAATTAGAACACTGAGACTCACTCAAAAGACACTATTTATTTAATGCACGAAACCCAATGCAGATCTAAACAGTACGGCCCAGCAAGAGGGCGATTTTGCTTTTAAAAATTGAAGACTCCTCTAAAAATTCTACAACCTGGTACAAATGGGCGCCTTGCCTAGACAGAGATGATTATGCAATACCCAGAACAAATATTTTTGTATTTTCTGATTAACGAATAAAAACATAAATCTGCTGTAGCTAAAATGCAATTCTAGAAATTATCTAATATGCAAAAATCTGATCTAGACAGCCACAAGCTGATTACAATGCACACAACTCAATGCAAACTCACAAAACTATATTAAATCACCACTAGTTGCTGTGTTGCAAGCAAGAAGCAATGCCCGAGCTAGGAGGCCTTCATTCCCCGAAGCGATTCTAGAGCCAAACCGGCAGCATAACAATACTGTAGAGAAAAGATAATGCCAATGAAGACCAAGACTCCCTTTTATAATTTTCGGTTGACTCTTCTCGAAACCCTAACCTTCTCTTTTGAGTCAAACCCTAATTCCTCCACAAGTGGCGTCCCACTTTTCCAAGCAACTTTGTCTTTTAATATCATTTTAATCCTTCCTTGAAAATGGCGTCCACTTTAAGCTTATATTAAACTTCATAAAAGATATAATTAATTCTCTTTAATGAAGCGCCACCCTCAAAGAACATCTTTTAAAAAGACTTAAAGTGAAGAAGCTAGGCTAAGGGGGTCAACGTTAAAATATAACATTAAAACGTGACTTTAATTAAATAACTCAACTTATCTCTCCAATTGTGCCCCGAAGCCATAAATGAACAAGCCAACTGATCAAACTGAAGTAGGAAGTCAACCATGCCGATCCCAACTGTAAAACTGCTAGAAATAGAATTTACTAAAAATAGTAAATTCCTGAAGGTGCTCAGAATGCCAAGAAGAACATACCATTGCAAAGCTCTCTGAAAACCTAGAAAGAATCCGCCATTGGAACAATCAACTCCGAGCCAGAACATCCTTCAAAATAGGAAAACCTAATTTTACCTTCCGACTAGCCTACGGGTCTTCGGAATAGGCCAACGGTCACTGAAAAGATCAAGCTTGAGACGGGGACATTACAGTCCGCCCTCCCCAAGATTGCTTGCCCTCAAGCAATTGCAAACCTGGATGCTGCAGAACCTCCTCATTCTCCCAAGTTGCATCCTCTATAGGCAAATTTTTCCACTTCACCAAGTATTCTCTGATTGTTCTTTTCCTCAAAGATCGTTCTCTGAAATCGAGTATCTCCTCTGAAATTAGAACCAACTGTCCTTCTTCATCCAAAGGTGGCAATTGTGATGAAGCAACCACATTATGTCCAAGTGCCTTCTTGAGGCGAGACACGTGGAAGACATTGTGTACTCTGCTATCAGAAGGTAGCTCCAACTCATAAGCTACTGCTCCAACTTTCTGATGACTCTGAATGGCCCATAGAAGCGAGGTTTGAGCTTCTCAGCTCCACTCTTCTTGAGAGTAGACTGTCTGTAAGGCTGTAATCGGAGATAAACCATATCCCCAACCTCGAAAGAACGCTCAACACGCCTCTGATTAGCATACATCTTCTGCTGATTCTGTGCAATCTGCAGATTATTCTTCAATGATTTCATGATGTCTTGACTTTGCTGCAACAAGTCCTTGGCTTGAGGTGCTTTGCTATCACCAAACACCAAGTCGGCAAAGCTAGGTGCTTCATACCCATAGAGAGCCAAGAAAGGAGACATCTTAATTGACATATGAAAGGAAGAATTATAACAGTACTCCCCTATGTGAATGTAATGTCCCCTTCTCATCAGTGATCAGCATTGCAATTCATCAGTCTATTCCGGAACCCGTAGACTGGAATGAGGTGAAATTAGGGTTTCGTGGCTTGGAGTTTTGTGGCATTTCATGTTATTTACTATTTATAGTAAATGCTAGTTGTGGCAGTTGCAGTTGTCTATTCTTAGTCCTTTGCAGTTGGAGCAGTTATTGTTATTATGGTTTGGTCTTTAGATAGCTTTAATTGGTGAAGAATATTTAATTGAAGGCATTATGTTTTAATTCACTGTTGACACCCCCCTTGGCCTAAGGAGATAACTTAAGTTGTTTTTAAAGTGGGGCCATGAAGGGTACGCCTTCATAAAGAGCTTTATTAATTTTATTAAGAACTTTATTCCTTGAGCAAAAGTGGACGCCACTTTTATATTATTTGAATAAAGTGAAATTCTTGGAGGCTTTTGGGACGCCACTTGAGAAGTTGACTGGTCTTTGGGAATTGGAAAGGTCTCTTGTGTCTTTTGAGCTGCTTCTCAGGCAATTGAAGAGTTTTGTTGAGCTCTTATTTATTGAAGGTTTTTGCTCCAGCATTTCATCCATGAAAATTATGCTAAAGTTATGCTGTCGAAATGACAAGTGACATATTGCTTCGAGGATGTCTACCTCCTAGCCTTTCGTCCAATTTCGTGTTTGCAATATAACACCTAGTTGGCTACATTGCTGCTTCTCAACTTCAGACTAGCAGATTGAGCATCAAAGATTGAAGAATTTTGGAGATTTTTGGCAATTTTGGTTTGCTGTTTCATCAACTGCTGAAGGTGATTTTTATTCATGGTTTATTTTCCAGCTTGAATTTGGTTCTGGGTATTTAACCAATCTGTTTGCTGACCTTGGGCGACCATTCATGCAAGTTTTGAGATTTTATTTTGAAGTGCCTGATTTTTAATTAAAATCGCCCCTCCCAAGAGGGCCGTACCATCTCAAGTGCATTGGGAATTGTGCAAGTTAAAAAAAAAGTTGGAGTTGCTGCTGTTTGGTGCTTGGTTTTTGGGCGCCTACCTCCTGAGAAACATTTGCAAAAGATTTCAATCAATTCGGAGATGAAATGAGTGAGTTATGAGTATTTTTCTGATTTCCAGTTTGCTGATATGAATTTCCAGAACTCAGGATTTTATATCAGATTTATAAGTTTCCAGTTTTAATCATTTTTCAGTCATTGGAAAGCAAAGAACATTGTTAGAATTCATTCTTATCTCCTTATCTCATTTCTCTATCA
This sequence comes from Sequoia sempervirens, assembly GCA_007258455.2. Classification (NCBI taxonomy): domain Eukaryota; kingdom Viridiplantae; phylum Streptophyta; class Pinopsida; order Cupressales; family Cupressaceae; genus Sequoia; species Sequoia sempervirens. The sequence goes on from VDFB02010292.1 coordinate 24,974, forward strand.
TTGTAATTCATTTATTTGCAGTCATTTTGAATTGTAAGGTTCTGATTAGTAGTACTAATCTAACCCATTATTATTGCTGCAACTATTTGATTAAATTCTCATTAAAAGTCCCCTGGATGGTATACCGCCAGTGTGGTTAAATTGATTGTAACTCTTGTACCCACTCAAAGTGGTGAATCCCCACAGTTCTGTGGATGCCCGCCACAGCGGATGAATTGTTTCTAGTGTAATCTTTTCCCCCCATTGTTTGGTGGTAGCGTGGAATTGCTTTCTCATGGCTGGTTATCTGCCTATCTGTTTATAATTTCAACTTTCTTCACTCCGTCATATGTTAGCACCTCGCCCTTAGTGGGATCTTGAGTGCACATTCTTGACGTTGAGTAGTTATTCAATTCAAGTTCAGTTTTCAGTTTGATGCTAACGCTAATCAAGTTGGCAAGTGTTGGTTTGTATTGTGTAAAACTATCAAAAAAATTGGTTAGCATATTTCAGTGAAGCCACTTAACCCACGCTCTTTGCTGCTCTGACACATAGTTTCTCAAGTAGCCTTCCAACCACTTGTTCACTATTTCAGTCTATCCATCTGTTTGGGGGTGATAACTAGTGCTTGGAGTGAGCACAGTACCACTCATTCTGAAGACCTCTTGCCAAAAAGTGCTTAGGAACTTGCTGTCCCTATCACTCACAATGTTTTTTGGCAACCCATGCAACCTAAACACCTCATGAAAAAACAGATCTGCAACTTGGGCGGCTGAAAAAGAGCTGGTAATGGCGAAGAAGTGAGCAAATTTGGTTAGCCTATCCACTACCACATAGATACAATCCTTCCCTTGGGCCTTAGGCAACCCTGTGATGAAATCCATCGAGATGCTTTCCCATTTTTGATTGGGAATAGGGAGTGGTTGCAACAAACCAGCTGGTAATGTATGCTCATTCTTATTCACTTGACAAATAGGACACTCCTGAATGTAGCGTTGTACTTCTCCTTTCAATCCTTTCCAAGAAAATCTTTCTCGGATCTGCCTATATGTCTTGAAAAATCCTTGGTGACCAGCAACCGGAATGTCATGAAAGGTCAAAAGAATCTTCTTCTTAAGCTTATAATCAGCCACCAGAAAGATTCTCCCCTTATAGTGTATCAACCCCTCAATCACCTTGTACCTTTCATCATGAAAAGTACCCTCAATAATGCTGGTTGCAAACTGATTTTTGGCATAATCAGCAAGCAACATGTCCCTCCAATCTGCAGTAAGCTCACACAATGAGCTAAGATGGGGTCTCCTGGACAGAGCATCAGCCACGATATTATTTTTTCCTTTGACATATTCAATGTCAAAGTCGTAAGCTTGAAGCTTACTCACCCACTTTTGTTGCCTCTCGTTCAGGTCCTTCTGATGCATGAAGTGTTTGAGGCTATTGTGATCAGTCTTGACCACGAACTTGTTTCCCACCAAGTACTGCCTGAACTTGGCTAATGCATGCATAATGGCAAGCATTTCCTTGTCATAGATAGAGTATGTTCTTTCAACTCCCCTCAGTTTTTTGCTCTCGAACACAATAGGATGTTTGTCTTGCATCAAGACAGCCCCAATTCCTTCACCGGATGCATCACACTGTAACTCGAAGGGCTTGGAAAAATCCGGGATGGCCAGAACCGGACAAGAGCTCATGATCCTCTTAAACTTGTCAAAAACAGTTTGAGCCTTTTCTGACCAACAAAAAGCTCCCTTTTTGGTGAGATCAGTAAGAGGAGCAGCATTCTGTGAGTATTCTTTTACAAATCTCCGATAAAATCCACAAAGACCCAGAAAACCTTTCAACTGAGTCAAGTTCTCAGGAGGTGGCCAATCAACTACTGCCTTGATCTTTTCAGGATCCACCTTCACTCCCTCAGCACTGATTATGTGGCCAAGGTACAATAACTCCTCCATTCCAAATTCACATTTGGATGCTTTTGCGAACAAGCTCTTAGCTTCTAGGATGCTAAGTACTTCCTCCAAGTGCTTGAGATGATCTTCCCAAGTCTTGCTGTAAATCAAGATGTCATCAAAAAATATCAACACAAACCTCCTTAACTGATTCTGAAAAACTCGGTTCATGCAAGACTGGAAGGTAGCAGGAGCGTTAGTCAACCCAAATGGCATGACTAGAAACTCGAAATGGCCATAGTGACATCTGAAAGCTGTCTTCTCCACATCAGATCCTCTCATTCGAATCTGATGGTAACTCGATCTCAAATCGATCTTCGAGAAGAACTTGAGCTCATCTATGGAATGGGGTATCGGTTTTTGATGGTGCTTTGATTCAAAGCACGATAGTCCACACACATGCGCATGGTACCATCCTTCTTCTTCACAAGAACCACTGTAGAAGCAAAGGGGCTCTTGCTTGGGCGAATGAAACCCATCTCCAAGAGTTCTTGAATGTTCTTCTCAATCTCATCCTTTTGCCTCTTCGGGTACCGATATGGAGTTGTAATTACCGGTTTAGCTCCTTCCTTGAGCTCTATGATATGTTCTGAACCCGTTCAGGTGGTGGTCCAGGAGGCAAATCAGCAAAGACTTTGCTCTTCTTTGTGAGTAGAGACTGAACATCAGGAGGATAGTCTCTTTTAGTCTCAACCGGACTAGCAGGAAGGATCATGCACTCTGCAACCCACTCAGCTTGATCGTGATGGATCAGCCTTGCCATTCTTTTGAATGACACAACCCGAGGGCCCCCATTGGACATTCCTCTTAGTACTATCCTCTTCCCATCGGATTGAAACTTGAGCTCCATAGTTTGCAGATTCAAGGAGATCTCCCCAAGTGAACGCAACCATTGAATGCCTAGAACGGCATCAGTATCTCCAATGTGGACTACATAGAAGTCATCCTTGACTTCGTAGTTTCCCAATTGCATAGTCATGTTCGAGATTTTCTTGGTGCATGAAATTTGGAATCCATCGGCAACCATGACCTTGAAGCCTTCAAACTCCTCTGTTTGCAGCCCCTTCTTTGCCACCACAACTTTATCAATGAAGTTATGTGTTGCTCCAGTGTCGATCAAAGCCACGATTCGCTGCCCTTTGATCATCCCTCGAACCTTGAAGGATTCGTTTCTTTGGAAGCTCGAAAGTTGAGCCAAGACTCCTCCACTTTCCTTCTCATCTTCGGACTCTTCTGGAGCTCTTTCTACTTCACTATCTTCAAAATCAGATTGCTGGTCTGAAAAATCAGAATTACTTTCACCAGCTGAATAATACTCAATCTGATTAAATTTAACTCCCTTAGGGCAAACATGATCTTGAGACCATTTTTCCCTACACCGGAAACACAACCCCTTTCTTCTGAGTTCGTTCAGGGTCTTCGGATCCAACCTTGTGACATGGGGATTATGATGTTTGAACTCCTTATGCTGAGGTCTCAAAGGAGGTCTATGCTAAGGTCTTTTCCCTTTATCCCTTTTCTGAAAGGGGGAATTGGATTGAAACTTTGCCTTAGGAGCAGCCCACTCCATGTTTCTTGCCTTCTTCATGGCCTCCTGTAGGGTTGGTGGATCAAAGGCTTTAATCCAACCTTTGAGTGGTTCCGTTAAACCTTCGCTGAAAAGGATCACCAATCTCCTCTCCGTGATTCCAGTAACCATGACCGAGAGTCTCTGAAACTCAGCTATGTAGGCATCAACGGTGCCATACTGCCTCAACTGTGCAAGTTCTCTGAAATGTATTTCAGGGTTCTTTTTCTCAAACCTCTCGATGAGCCTAGTGGCGAACTCATCATAAGTTGTGATTAACCGATGACCCAAGGTAACTAGGCCATGGTACCACCACTCGTGCGCCACCCCATCAAGGTGTAGCGTAGCGAACTTGATCGCCTCTTCTTCTGCCATGGGTCTGAGAGCTAGATAGTTATCCAACTTCTGTATCCAAGCTCGAGCTAAGCTGTTATCACTCCCGTCAAAGTGTGGAAGTGTAACCTTGTTGATAGCTTGATACAAGTCTCCTTGAACTGATGTTCTTCTTTGATCATAATGTCTCCCTTGTCCTTTATTTTTCCTTTTATGATCTATAAAGTCATTGTAGGACATATCCATCTTGATGTCGCCAGGGAGAGAATCATACTCTGCACGGCCAAGTCTCAACTGCTCCACGAATGAAGCATTCTCTTCAGGATCCGATTGAGTGTTAACAGGTGCCAAGAAGGTGGGTTTGAATGGCCTGGCTGAGACATAAGTGTTGTTTGAAGTATGCTGAGCAGCATGTCTATCATGCTGGTTGGAAGCACTGTGCTCTCCTCTATGCCCAGTGTTGTTCTGTGGAATGGTGTTCTGGCCCACTTTCCCCATCATGAGCGAAACCATATCCATTAAGGCATCCATCTTCCTTTCAAATCTCTGTCCCGGACTGATGGATCTCTCTCTGCCCTTTCCACTATCATCTCTGTTGCTGGTAACCCTCTCGTTACCCCCAACTGACCTCTCACCTTCTGCCATGTCTGTTTCCTGAGAAGACTCCCAATGAGCCCTCAAGACTTCTGAAGCTGTCTGACCTTCTGAAGCCTGATAGGGTTGGAACTGTTTTCCAACCTTCTTGTCTTCCCTTGCAATGTACCTCTTTTCTCTGTCACTCATAGACAGATTGTTCACAGGATGGCAAGATCTTGGCTCTGATACCACTGAAATATTCCGAGCCAATTTTTTTTGTTTTTTCAAATTACAAATTACAAATCAATGCACCTGTTAAGGTTAGCAGTTAAACCAAAACGTTGCTGAAGCAACTCTAACCAGAATATACACCAGGATCCCGATATGGGCAAGGTGTGAGCATTGGTCAGAGGATCTTAATCAAAATGCTTATGCGATAACTCTAACCAAGAATGGCGCCGATGATGGCGAGCATATGGTCAGAGGATCTTCTACACTAAGTACTGAAAAGGAACTCGACACCAAGTATGTGCTACCCAATCCAGGATGGAGTTGAGGCGACCATATGGCGGAGTATTACAAACTACAATGCTTGAAAGAAATAACTGAAATGCTGAAAGTACTCAACACCCAGAATGTGCTTTCTGACTCGAGGTGGGAAAGTAGCTACCATAGGGCGGAGGTAAATTAAATATAATAGCAATACTGAGCGAGAAGCTGAACATTACAAACTATGATGAGCAAGAATAACCATATTGTCGGTACTACTGCCAGTTTACAATATGAATGATAATATCTTGCTAGAAATGTGAATCAACATATAAATCAAGCTGCAACAATATGTAAGAGTTTCCTTTACTGAATGAATGAAGCTTAGATTTGAAAAGGCACTAAACAAACCAACCTCAAATTCTGGTTTATGACAGTCCGGATTTCCTTGAGCACGAACAGCAGCCCTGTACTTCACAAATCCACTCACAACTTGCTCAAAACTTCATCAATTCTCATGAGACGAATTGCATAATGGCTCTAGTATGCTGGCGACCAAATTAGAACACTGAGACTCACTCAAAAGACACCATTTATTTAATGCACGAAACCCAATGCAGATCTAAACAGTACGGCCCAGCAAGAGGGCGATTTTGCTTTTAAAAATTGAAGACTCCTCTAAAAATTCTACAACTTGGTACAAATGGGCGCCTTGCCTAGACAGAGATGATTATGCAATACCCAGAACAAATATTTTTGTATTTTCTGATTAACGAATAAAAACATAAATCTGCTGTAGCTAAAATGCAATTCTAGAAATTATCTAATATGCAAAAATCTGATCTAGACAGCCACAAGCTGATTACAATGCACACAACTCAATGCAAACTCACAAAACTATATTAAATCACCACTAGTTGCTGTGTTGCAAGCAAGAAGCAATGCCCGAGCTAGGAGGCCTTCATTCCCCGAAGCGATTCCAGAGCCAAACCGGCAGCATAACAATACTGTAGAGAAAAGATAATGCCAATGAAGACCAAGACTCCCTTTTATAATTTTCGGTTGACTCTTCTCGAAACCCTAACCTTCTCTTTTGAGTCAAACCCTAATTCCTCCACAGGTGGCGTCCCACTTTTCCAAGCAACTTTGTCTTTTAATATCATTTTAATCCTTCCTTGAAAATGGCATCCACTTTAAGCTTATATTAAACTTCATAAAAGATATAATTAATTCTCTTTAATGAAGCGCCACCCTCAAAGAACATCTTTTAAAAAGACTTAAAGTGAAGAAGCTAGGCTAAGGGGGTCAACGTTAAAATATAACATTAAAACGTGACTTTAATTAAATAACTCAACTTATCTCTCCAATTGTGCCCCGAAGCCATAAATGAACAAGCCAACTGATCAAACTGAAGTAGGAAGTCAACCATGCCGATCCCAACTGTAAAACTGCTAGAAATAGAATTTACTAAAAATAGTAAATTCCTGAAGGTGCTCAGAATGCCAAGAAGAACATACCATTGCGAAGCTCTCTGAAAACCCAGAAAGAATCCGCCATTGAAACAATCAACTCCGAGCCAGAACATCCTTCAAAATAGGAAACCCTAATTTTACCTTCCGACTAGCCTACAGGTCTCCGGAATAGGCCAACGGTCACTGAAAAGATCAGGCTTGAGACGGGGACATTATAGTTCGCCTTGCGTGGTCAACTGGAACTTTGTGAAACTTAACTTTGATTATGGTTTATATGTTGGCATGCGTCGTTGTGATGGTGTCTTCATGCTAAATCGTGATTTGAACATCTTGAGTCACTCCTCTGAAGATTATACCAGTTCCGCGGAAGCTGTCCGAAGTGAGGCAAAATGGAGCTTGGTTGAAGTCTGTAAGAATTGATCGCCATGTCCCACGCCTTAAAGTAGAACATAAACTTCTTAGGCCTTACACTCTTTTAAATTCAGTTCATTTCTGGTTAGAATTAGGAAACTTGTGCTCACTTGCCAAATCATTCGAATTACATGAAATCCCTTAATCCTCTGTCTGTTGTCAGCTATCGAACAATTGTGTAAGTCCCCTTGAAATACCAGCAAAATCACATCAAGCCAACTGAGACTATTCGCACTTAAGGAACCTTGGAGTTGAAAGCATGATCTTACTCGCAATTTTAGCATGCTGAATACTTTGTTCAAGAGAGGATAGGGTATCCGTTGGGAAACTTTATTCTGTGTTGGTGCGGTCGGAAAAACCACGTCAACACTTCCGCAAATGATTGTTCTAATCTACTAATTCTTTATGATCCAAACCACCTGAATATCAAGGGAGATCAATTCCTAGCATACTTATCAACCACGCTTCCCTCAACAATGCCCCAACATACTTATCTTCTGCATTGATTTCATCTTTTGAACTAGAGGCTTCCTCATTGTGCTGTTTTTAAACTACTCTCTCATCCCTTCCAACATCTTTAGCTATAACTGACCCTCACCTCTACATGTTCTAAAGGACTTCTAACCTTGCTAAAATAGCTTGTTCATTACCATCTTGCCTCCTTTGATGTGTATCATTCTCATCATCACTTTACCTTCATTGGTTTTGGCCACCTCTTCGTTTGTTAACCATCTTCTCTTATGGCTAGCCTATAGTGCAACAAATGCACAAGTTTTTGCTATGGGGTTACTTCCAACCCTTCAATGAATTTAGTCGCAACTAGGCTTTGATACCACTTGATGCAATGGATGGAGGGTCCAATGAATGACAATCTATTTGTGCAATCCATATACCAATCACAAAAATACTATCAAAAGTACATAACAAAAACAAACTAAGAGATATGGGAGGTGGTGTAAATCATAATTTCATCATTGCTCTAACATGACAAGTCATAATAAAAAACTCAACATAGAGTATACATACCGCAAATACATGTCTTGACCCAATAGCTTGTTGCAAGTCTAGAAATAACTTAATAAGAATACTTATTACAACATTAAATGTCCACAGGGCATATTCCTATTACAACAATTGTAATGTCCCTTTCTAGAACATTCCTGATTTTTTCTTGAAACAATAATTCCAACTTAAAATGAAAATTGCATTATATTTATAAATATAACTCTATTTAAAATGATGAAATTTTATTATAATATTTAGATTTATAACTTATGCAATAATTCTGAAAATAGAACTTATCTTGATTTTCTGCAATAATTCTCCTTCAAACTGTGATGAATGATGATAATGGATTTGTCAAATATTATGAATTTATTTTAATATACAGATCAATAAGTCATAGCATAATTCTGAAAATCAATCATATCTTGAATCCTTTAGAAGTGCTTTCAAATCTGCTAAATTAGAGGTTTTTGTCCCTAACTCAGTAGTGGCAATATCAAGGGTTTTCGTCCTTGACTTGCCAGGAGTATTCAAGGATTTTTGTCCTTAAAACTCTTAGTCCACCTTGGAGGGTTTTCATCCTCCTTGATCAATATTTGGGTTTTCGTCCAAACCTGATAAGAGAAATAACGGTTTTCGTCCAAACCTGATAAGAGAAATAACGGTTTTCGTCCTTAATCTCTCTTGAACTTGGAAGGGTTTTCGTCCTCCCTATTTGCAAGACACTTCCTCAAATTTAAGACTGATTGCTTGATGTATTGATAGACTTAGTGCTGTTTGCATGATTGATCTTATTGATATTTTGATTGCTTGATTTCTTGGTGAATAGATGAGTGATGATTGCTGATTGAATATCAATAAACTGGTTTGCCCTTTATATCCATTTCTTGGAGGAGTCACCACCCTTCACAATAAATGAGTCACCACCCTTCATTGCTGCCTTTTGAGAATAATAATTTATTTCCAAATTGATTGATCATTCCCAATTGATGATTTCTCCACGAGGAAATGATCTCCCTTTTATATCTTATTATTGAGGGAGTCACAACCTTTCATATTAGAAGGAATCACAAGCCTCCACAAGGCTGAGAATTCTAGTTCCGGGAGTTCTAGTTCCGGCTATCTTTCTTGGCGGGCCCCCTACCTCCATGACCACTAGGGGCATTATGTAAAGACCCTTACCCCAGGTAGGAAGATATTTGCATTTTATCTTTGATTAGTTGACAATGCAAGCATGTTGTCAACTAATAATAATAACTATGCCAGTGCTTAATTCCCAAACTTCAACTGAACTGAATAAGTCTATTGCAAATTCTTCTCGGTTTCAACAATTCAATTGAACACACATTTCGTCAAACATTTCACAGATAAGCTTCACTGAGTTTGAGTTGTAATTGTTTTTCCCAAAGAATATAATTTATTGTATTCCAAGAAAATACCAATTCTTACATTCTTAATTACATTGCACAAATTTATGTTTCAGGAATTACAATGCAAAATATAGAGAAATATTCTAGAATATAATACATTAAATATTCTATAGGTTACATAACAATTTACATTTAATCTGCTAACTTGGAACAGGATCGCACCACCTTAGAAGAAGAGGCATGACATTATCAATGATAGCGACTCCCTTTAAATGTTCATTACTGTCTTTGGAGGCTGGCTAATAGATGTTTTGACTACATCAGACTGGCACTACAATTCCACATCACCTTATACCTTCCACATAAATAGACCAATTAGGATGGTGGCAGAATATGTTCCCATATGAAGGCCTGAAACTTCCCAGGTAGCTGTGCTAATAAGGAGACCCTGAGTCCTGAGCAGATGCGATACCTCTTTGTCATGTCCCCAACATTGTAACCAATTGACAAATAAAATAGATATCAAAATTATTAATTTTGTAATGATCAACCCCCAAAATAAATTTTTTTTTTTCTTTGGAAACCCAGTTCTGCTGTTATAATTTTCTGTACACTTTCTTTGTGTTTGTTTGTGATGTTTGCTTGAGTTTTCAAAGGACATTCATTTCTTAAGAACATGCATAAAGTAAGAAAGCAAAGAACAGAAAATACAGAAAAATCTTGCTTGCAAACTGAGCTTACTTCACAATATATTTCTCAGATATCATAACAGATATTTAATAAGTTTTCAATGATATATCGGACTTCTCATGCAGCTAAATAGACTCAGAAAATGAACATATCAGACCTGGAAATAAGCTCACAGCAGCGAGAATGGCTTCTCAAACCAATGCCCAGCACCCCAAAATCAGAGCCTTGTTTCTCTTTGATAAATATTGTGACCCAACGCAGCAATAGGAGCTGAATAAAGCTTCCAGAATCAACAGTTTATAATATCTTCAATTTATCTCTTTCAATACCCAGCAACAATGGTCTTCTAGCCCAGAGCTAGACGCCAAGATCCCCACTACACAGCAACAACCCAAACAACAATCACCACACTAAGGGTTGTGCAAAAGAAAGACACCCAGCTGAAGGAGTTTCCTGTAAGCAAGTGTCTGACTGCAGAAAATGGTCCTCTTGACAACAAAAAACCCAACTCCCAACACCAATCAGCCTGTCTCTACTTAATGTCGCCCTCAATCCAGCCAATGTGTCTCCTCCAAAAGGCAGAAAATTAACTTTATCAGCAACAATGGAAACCTGGTCTTCACCAGCCAAGGCCATACCACCTAGGGAGGTCGACCTCCTTTAAAAAATCAATTTCTTCTTTAAAAATTTCGATTCCAGCTCTAGAATGGTTGCCCCTGTCTAGAAAGTTGATTTATCAAATGCCCAGAACAATATCTTTCTTCAAATCAGATTAATCAGCAAATATGTGAGTTCCTAGTGAAATCGCCCTATGTCCAGAAAGCTATGAAACTCCACCAAAATGATAAAAAACTCTCCCAAATCTGTTCTCAAGTGATAGCAAGCCAAAATCAATAGATTTCACCTTAAAACTTATCTGAAACCTGCATCAAAATCCCAGAATCTTCAACCATGAAGCACATACGAAGCTCCTGAAATGAAGCTCCCTCAAATCCTCTCCTGATGTGATCTTTCACACATGAGGAAAGGTGTACCTGCAGAGGTTTTCGTCTCAGCAAGTCAGTAAACCCTCAGAGCCAAGCTCCAAAGCCCAAAATCCTCAATATCGAAACAACCATGCTGCAAATGAGCCCAAAAAGAACTTTTATCAATATTCTCCAGCAACCCTAATTGCACCTCAAAATCCATAAATTTGATTTAAATTCAATTTTAATCTCCCTCCATAGTTTTGGGCGCCCAAATGAAATAATATAATATTGTGCCTTTTAAAAACAACTTCAAGTTATAATCCTAGGCGCCCATGGTCTAACTTTTTATTAAGTCCCCTTATATCCCCTTTTTAATCGACATTAAAATATAAGTCACTTTATGAAGCTCATAATACGAGGTATATCGCACAATAATAAAATAATTTCCCCAAGTGACTTTATCAACTGAGAAACCTGCATAGACCAAACTGACGTAGCCCACTGTTCCACCCGACTTACTATTTTTAGTAAATACTTAAAATAGTAAGTTACTGTCCAAAGCTCAATTGGAGAGAAACAAATGTCACACCACAGCTCACTGCAGATAGCAGGCGTCCAACTGCCCCCCCCAATGGAGGGTCTGGCTAACAATAACTGGCTTACTATTTTTAGAAAGTCCTAAAAATAGTAAAAACTCCCTGAAGCTTGAACTGGTGAGAGACCAAGGCGCTCGAGAAGGCTCACCAACCACTGCAGCACTGAACCAAACCCCTTGCTATAAATAGCACTTACTAAAAATGGTAAGTGTTTCCGAATCAAACCCCACTGACGGAAGGAGTCGTGAAAAGGGGACATTACAAATTTTCAATGTAAATATTATTACAATTATCATAGATAATATTACTATGATAATTGTAATAATATTATTGTGATAGATAATAAAATAATAAATATCTTTGGTTGATTAAATAAACATAAAACTACCCAAATACATCTAATAGATTTAGACCAAATATGGAATATAAAACAATTATAACATTTTAGAGTTATATGAAACATCATAAAACAATTATATGCTTCTATGCCGTCACCAGCACAAGGTATCACAAATGATGAAGACGACTCGATAATCTCAGTCATTAAGCCAATGACATCCATAAAGCGGCGCATGATAAATGGGATCTTACACCCTACAATTCACGGAGACAAGATGCTAGGTAATCGGTATTTATCTTCAATCCTCTCCTAATTGCCGAACCTGTCTTCAGTCATCGTGCCATCGAGCAAATATTCGTACTCCATGCCTTGTCATATAGTGATGATAATATTTGGGCTTCACATTACTGTCGGTAATTAACAAACAAGCTGATTATAGTAAACTAATGGAAACACCCGTCAATCGCTAGAGGCACGTCTATTCCACAAAAAGACATGACCGGATGAAGAAGACACCGCTGTTCATACACGAAGTAAGAGATGAGAAACCCGATCTGAGGGGGAGAATGGATGAATGAGGAAAAGCAATGAACAAGGAGCAGAGCATATAATCGCAGCAAAATCATGTGAGTCATTCACTTAGCAATTAGCATCTAGTATCTCTAAATTAAAAATTGGATTATCAGATTATACATGACTGATTACTCCTTGCAACTGATGTAGTATATACACCCGACTTGATCACTGCTATGTTGTGGCTGAGCATTGAAATACTCAGGCTGCCAGGACTGAACTTGATAGACTTTGTAGAGCAAAGAACCCGACAAGTTGAGGGTGCTGATTGCCATATCTATTGACCCGATGTCTTGTTACAACTTCCTGTCCATGTGTGCTATATATATATAAGTAAGAAATGCTGATAGAACTAACCCTGTGCAGCGATATGAATGTTTCTAAACAGATTAGTCTGAACCGAGTATCTCCAAATATTACTCACAGCCAAAAATAATCTAACCCTTAAGGTTGCTGCAATTATGTAATAGCTAATTCTGATTCTGTGCTGACCAAAGCTTTGTCTTTTCAGTGGATATATAGATTATCTTGATAATACTTACATGTCAATAGAATGGAATATGATAGGGCTAACCATAGACATATATATTTATTGTTTTCTCCAATTATTTAGAATTAAAACATACAAATTAGTTGCTGCTAATCTGATTGGGGCAATACTCTCTTTAGTATTAGAATTGTTCTAGGCAATGACTTTTACATGAATTTAAAAGAATGAAAGATAAATGCAAATGTCTTTGATTGCTAAAAGATTGTCTTCTCTGTGTTTGTAAGCTTATTGGGATGAAGGATGTGAGGGAAGTGGTGCCTAAAAACCCCACTTAAGAGTCTGCCCCCGGAACCCAGGCCATGGAGGGGTGGAAGCTCCACTTAAGAATCCACCAAGGCCATGGAGGGGTGGAAGTTTCCACTTAAGGTTCTGCCCAATCTGAAGACATGGGTGGGCCATGGAGGGGTGGGGGTCCCACCTAAGGTTCCGCTACGGCCATGGAGGGGTGGTAGGCGTAGACTACTTACTCTCCCCGGACTGTCCCCAATAGGTCAAGTGACTTCCGAGGTGATGACGTGGGTAGAGGAAGCGAGCACAAGTGTTTCCACTAAGCATGCCACTCCGAGAATGGAATGGTCCTAGTTTGGATGTCAGCTCGGGGCCAAGGGGTGGGTTGTCTTGATGAGATGCTTGTGCCCTTGGGCTTAGATGGATAGTCGGGCGGATCTACCCATGCCACTCCTCATATGTCTTCATTATTGCTTTATGATTATGCTGATATTTGGGATATCTAGATGTTAATGCTAATAGATCTGTTGTTAATGTGGTGGATACAGGGTTCAAGTCTAGGGTTATCGAATTAGGAGAACATTCATTTGGAAAAAAAGAAACCCTATACCTAATCAACAAGCAAATTCTAGGGCAAGACAGGTAAGGGACATTACACTCTTCCAAATTAATAGTCTTGCCAATGAAGCAAATAGGAAAAGGTGATTGATTGAATAGATACATCCACCTTTAGGTTGTAGTTGCCAGAAATAAAGGTGGCAGCTATAATAGGAACATCAACCAACAACAATATTAAGCGCTGCAATGCAAATAACTTGTCACGATTACATTTAGAAACATCCCACGAACAACTAGAATATCATCCCTTTATATATCAATAAACATCTGATAGGAAGCACCTAATTGTGATTGATATAATCGATCAGCCACTAGAAGGATTTTCATAGACTGTATATATCATTTACCCTACATATTCGTCTTCAATGGAGACTTCACGAATTTGATCCACTTCCATAGGCTAGGGTGGAATCGTTTCACCACCGAAACCCTGAAACTTCAAGCCCGAGAGCTCTCAACAATAATTAAAGAAAATATAAACTCCCATGATGAAATGAGCCTCTAAAAACCAATTCTTATATCTTCTTGAAAATGCGATTCCAAAATACCTTTTTCCCTCATATTAAATTTAAGTATTTGGACTTTACGTTAGGAGGGAAATATAATAAAGTGACTTTATAAATATTATTTGCCCCATTTAAGTCACTTAAAAATAACATTAATTAATTAATATTATTCGTATTATTTGCTTGAGAGGAATAATATTAATTAATCAATAATTAATTCCCTTAATTTATTTAATGGCTTATAGGAATTAAATAAGCTAATAAATCATTTGGACCATCAATTGGTAGGGGATATTACACATGACAATAATTGAGGGCCCTAAACCTTATTGCTTGGATCTATCTCTTCCATGCTCTACCCCCTTCCTAAGAATTTGCTATCTTGCTTATAGGGATCCCTTCTAATGATGAGTAATTGTAATGTCCCCTTCTCACTCTTGAGCAGTGTAGTGATTCAATTAGCCTATTCCAGAGTTCTCGTAGGCTAGTTGATGTGGTTAGGGGACTCAGTGACCAGCAATGGAGTTCGGTGTTGGGGTTTCTGGAGGGGTTTCTATTTATAGCAGTGGCCGGTTTATGATGTTGCTATCTTCAATTGGTCACAATGTTTCTTCAATGGTCTTTAGTTTCACTCAGTTTTGGCGTTTAGTATACACTTACTATTTTTAGCAGTGCTATTTATAGTAAGTCATCTTTGGGTGAGATGGTCCCAGGCCAATATGTATGTAGCAGTTTTATTTCTCAGTTGGTTTTGGAGAGCCTAAGATCTCTACTTTGGCAACATAACGAAATGTTGCTTGATTTCTTCCAGATTGCTTGGGTTGCGAACTAAGGACGAAAACCCTCTTCGTTTGGGCTGATTTCGGTGGTGAAATATCCACCCTAGTCAGATTGTGAGTGATTATAAAGCAGGGATCATATAGAGCTTCATAGAGTTCGATTTTGGGTGGTTGAAAATGAAGATTTATCAGTACTTTTGATGAGTTTTGGTGTGGTTTGCTTAGTTTTTTAGTTTGGAGTGATTTTATGAAGATTTTGGTGTGTTTTATATTAATTTATGGGCATTGCTTTTCTGGACCTGAACCCACGTTTTTGCTCATAGCTCTGAGATGAACTGAGATATCAAAATGGGTATTGGATCAATGGAAGGGCCTTCTCATGGCGATTCTTTCAAGCACAAGATTGCAATTTTTGACTGAGTTTGTGATTTATTGGAGTAGATCGAACTTTTATAGAGGGACGCCTTCTTGCTGCTAAAACCCCAGTTTGTGACCAGCACGTATTGGGTTTGGGTTGTTGAACTTTGGGAGCTGAAAATGGAGGCCTAGGCATTGGAGAAACAAGGTATTTGAAACTTACTTGCTTGGGTGTTGTTTGTTGCCATCTGTTGTACCCCAAAATTAAAATTTTTGTTACACTTATACATTCTAAAGAAATGAGTAAAAGTCTTGTTAAATCTGTCAAAAAGGTCAAAATTGGGGTTTGTATGTCTTGCATGAGGGGTAAAAACTCAAAATTTCCAAAATCTGACGATCTAGGTCTGCTCAAAGCGACTAAGTCTACAAAACCCAAATCTCAGTTTTTCATCCCTACTTTTTAGGAAAATTGCTATTTTTTAGAGATTTTCTAAAAATAGTAACTTTTTTTGGGTTTTTTTGAAATGGATACTGGCAGAACTTTCTAAAAATAGAAAGTTGGTCCATTAGGGTTCAAACTGATTTTGATTGGCTCAAAATACTTCCATATCAAGCTAGTGCAGTCAGAATCTCAAAAAGATCAATTTTGCCCTAGTGGGTCTATTCTGCTTTTTCAGAAGCATATCAGGAGCTCCGAGGTTATCAATGGAGGTCAGTCAGCTGCCAGGTGTCAGATTCAACACTCAAGCATTGAGCAGAAGGTGAGTTGGTGAGCAAGCACGAAGAACGAGAAGAGAAGGTGAAATCTGCCTAAAATTGACTAACATTGCTTGTCATGGGCGCCCCAAAGGAAGATAGGTGCCCATCTTTTTAGGGCATCTAACAATGAAATTAGGGTCTGAGCTCCTAGTCAAAGTTGTTCAGAATCCTTCCAGCTCCGCAGCGAGTCTGGCAGTGCAGTCATCGGATCATCCATTCGTCCAGAATTCGAGATCAAACAGGGGGGTTTCAAACAAAATGCAAAATGAAAATCTTGAAAATGTTTGAAAAATATTCTAAAAATATTCTAAGTCTGGGAACTTTGGGCGCCCTAGGTGCCCAGGGGTGCCCAATTTTTTGGAAGGGAAAATCCAGCTGTTAGGGTTTGTGGGTGAGCTCAATCTCTTCTGAATCCAATCAGCTTCGCAACGGGTGTCTTTGTCTGAGCATCAGACTAGTCAGTCACCGGCAAATCCAGATCAAAGGTGATGGTATAAGATGAAGATTCAAAGTTTGAAGATGAAATCAAATGAAAATATTCCAAGTCTGAAGCAAATGGGCGCCCCTGAAGGAGAAAGGCACCCAAGTTTTTAAAGGCTTAAACAGTTGAATTTACTAGTCGAGCCTCCAGCGTGACTTCCTCAGAGATGATTAGGCTTTCCAACGAAACTGTCGGCTCGTCAATCCGAGTTGGCAGTTGTCAGATACAAGAGGCTGAACAGAGGGTTCGACACAAGCTAAAAATCAAGAGTCAAAAGCAAAGGAGAAAGATTGAGAAATATTCTAACACTGGTGAAGTTGGGCGCCCTAGCTTGCTAGGGGCGCCCAAGCTTTTGAAGCTTCAAATCTAACTTTTTGGCGAAGTAACTTCAAGAAGACCCCTTTCAGAACTTTCTCAGCTCCGCAACGAGTCCAACCGTTAGTCTATCCGAGCTCTGGAGCATCAGAAACGATAAGATCATCTGAAGGAGAGAAATTGATGAGGAAAAATAGAAAAATTTCTAAGTTTGGTAAAGGTTGGCGCCCCTGGAGAGAAAGGGTGCCCAAGGTTTTGAAGCTCTAAATGATAGAATTTGCCAATGCAGCGACTAAGATCACCTCTTTGATTTCAGTCGAGCTATCCAACAAAATAGACAGTCAGTCAATCGGATCCACGTAGCTCCCGGAATCAGAATTTCATTAGAAGATCAGAAGGAAAAGGAAGAACTTGAAAATCATAAAAATGGCTAACTCTGGACAAAATGGGCACCCCTAGAGGAAATAGGCTCCCATGAATTTGAAGGTGAAAATGAAGTTTTTTCGCTAGAGACGCCTCCAGAACAATCTTCTCAGAATCAGTCAGGCTACGCAATGAATCATCCAACTCGCTTATCGGATCGATCTGGAAGCCAGAGATCAAGGTCAAAGTAGGAGGTCAAAATTGTGAAAAGTTGAAAATTCCTAAAAAAATGACTAACTCTGAAGCAAGTTGGCGCCCCTGGTGAAGAAGGGCGCCCAACTTACAATGCCTTAGTGAAAATTTTCAAATTTTCAAAAATTTCAAAAATGGCAAGAGGAAGAGAATGTCCAAGTTCATCGAACCAGCTGATTTTAGGGTTTTGAAGATAAAAGCAAAAGAAAGCAAACCTATTTCAAACCCTAAGTCTATTTAACACCTCTCTTTCATGTAATTTTCATTATTTTTGCAGGTGGCATTCAAAGGAAAAGAGTGGAGCAGCAGATTTGAAGTTATATTTCATGATTCAAGAGCTCAAAGTTGCTGATTTTCATCAAATTTTTCAGACCAGCAGCATAAGGCCTTGCTTTTTCATCCAAAAGCTCAAATTTTTAAAGAAGACCAAGATTTTCAATTTTCAACCATCTAGGTCTTATCAACTCATTCTTCTGAAGAATTTTTAGGAGAAATTCATCAAGTTGCAGCAGCTGCTTTTTTTATTTGCATGTCAGTGAAATCCTTAGTATATTCAAATTTTGATCATCTGGGTCCTCTCAAAACGGTCTTCTGAAGAAAACCCATATCTCAGCTTTTTCAAGAAAATTTCAAATCTTAGGGTTGGCTGCTTTTTCCACCAGTCATCAGTGTTTTTCAAATCTGATCAATTGGGTCCATTCCTAATTGTATTTTGAACAAAACCCAGGTGCCAGTTTTTTTCGTGAAAAATTGAAGAAATTAGGGTTTGCTGCCTTTTCAGTCTAAACTCAAAATTTTCAAAAACGGACGATTTGGGTTGTCTTGCAACAAAATTCTGAGCAAAACCCATATCTCAGAAAATTTTCAAAAAATTGTCCGTTTGATGAAAAATCAGCATTCTAAAAATAGTAAATTGCTTAAAACTTGTCTGAACATAGGTGAGTTTACAGTCATTCTTTGAGGTTTTCAGAATGGAGTACACTCCCAATGTTTTCAAAACCGAATCGGCTCTCTATCACGATTACATCAAAACAGCTGAGACGGACTTGCATCACATCAAGCCGGTGTTTGATCTACATGCTTTGGAGAGCGCAAGCAACACTACAATCAGAAACTTGGGACACTCTGGACTCCTCGCAGCAGCGTCTATTCCTATATCGATTTAGAGTCTCAAGTTTGTAATCGCTTGCATCAAGCATTACAATCTGGCTACAAGGGAGATCCAGTCAGTTGATGGCAGATTGATCTGCAGTTTGAAACCTGATATGATTGATAAATGCTTTTCCATTCCCCCTTGGCCTGAAAGTGTCACTATCTCAAAGGGCGAATGTGAGAGGATGTGGGAAATTGTTACACCCCGATTGTATAGTTACTACTGCATAGGAAGTGCATTGTAATGTTTGAATCTTTTAGATGAATAAAACATATTGTTCTTGTGATCAATTGAATGTGTCCTAATTAAAATGATTGTCTCATTTGTCTGATACTTCTATTGATGTAATTCTTGAATGAATGTAGCATATAAGTTATGGAATAATGCTATTCTAACTTTTTATGATCTTTTATATATACTGCCTTGTTTTGAGCATATGACTCCCGTTGTCGTGTCATGATGTGCAGGAAACAGGTTCATACCTCCAGGCATAGGAGAGATCACTCGGGGAGGAGCTTGGTCGGGTAAACAGTAACGAGTACCAATTGAGCATACACACACATACTATAGACTGAGTAAGCTAAGTCAGTTTGTTGAGTTAAGGGTAAGTCATCCATAGGCTTGTTTATTAACATTAGGAGTTGTATCTACTTCTAAATGCATGAATAAGTGATGCTTGCCAGTGTAACTGTATGTGGAATAATGTTACTGGTTAGGAGGTGGGCATGCATATAGGTATACATATATATACGGTATGTACATGTGTCCATAAGTATATTCATGTCAATACAAACGTATGGGAGCAGTTGGATATGCCATACGTGTGCATCGATATAAATAAACTTATGAATACGTATACATAGAGGAAAGTATACAAGCAAATATACATGTATACATACCCACAACCAACCTGTTATATATACGTGAAAATGGATAAATATTATGTTGACGTTACCTCAGAATCTACATATACACATATATATACATATACATAGGTACGTATAATGAAAGTATGCTGACTAGCTCGCAATATACGTACTTTGTAATTTAATATGTATATGTATATACATGTATATATGTAAAGGTAAATATAATTATATATTTAATATTATATCAAATATATATATAATATAGTTTTTACAAAATATATATATATGTATATGAGATTATTTAAATTATTAAATTTAAATAAATATACATAGATATATATTATGTAAATTAAAACTATACTATATATATATTTTAATATAATAAAATAAATATATAAATATATGTTATTAAATGGAATGGAAATCGAATAAAGTTTAAATAACACTTTATTCTAATATCATTAAGTGTAGAAATAAAATCAAAGATTGGAAAAATAAGACTTTATTTCTCAAAAATAAATATTTCCTTCAAAAGTCGAACAACTCTTTGAAAATTAAATATTGTGACTTCAAAATAAATCGAACATTATTGGCAAACCACGCCATGCTTAAAATATTTCTTTTGAACTATATGGAAACTATGAAAAGAAAAATAAAAAGGAAATGGAGACTTCCCGTGAAATTGAAGTGCACCTGTAGAAGAGCACAACCAAACCAGCAATGAGGAAATCCTTGAGAGGTGT
Organism: Sequoia sempervirens; assembly: GCA_007258455.2. Classification (NCBI taxonomy): domain Eukaryota; kingdom Viridiplantae; phylum Streptophyta; class Pinopsida; order Cupressales; family Cupressaceae; genus Sequoia; species Sequoia sempervirens. Next base: position 45,265 of record VDFB02010292.1, read on the forward strand.
CGATTGCAGCCTGGGAAAAGGGAAGTGTGGACGCCATAAAGCAAGGGACTTTTTCTCTGCAATTATCATCACTTATCTTCACCTGTTGAATTGCGCCTATACTTGTAGGTGTCACATTTTGAGAATTTATCATGTGCAAAATGAACTGTTTTTCATTGCTGTCATCAAATGAAGGTCAAAAGTCTTATCAAAGAGTCGCCACATCTCTTGTTTGAACTATTCCAAACTTTGCTGGCAGCTTGGACGCCATAGGAAGAGGAATTTGTTGAGTTTCAAAACACTATATAAAGGCTGCTTTACTTATTCTTCAAGACACGAATTTGGAATTGGAAATTCGAGTTTGTTCTCTTCCAAAAGATTTATAAGTGTTTTCTGAGTGTTAATCATTTTCTGAGAGTGAGTTTTATTCTGCTGAGAGTGAGTTTTATTCTGCTGTGAGAGCATTCATCAATTCTGAGAGCTCATTCATATTTCTGAAGTATTTCCATTTGCTATGAATTTCTTAATTCTGAGAATCAAATTTACAGAAAGCTCGTTATATTTTTGTGTTTTCATATTTCCAGAGAGAACCCCTTTTTGCTGAGAGTTATCTATTTGCTGTGAGCTAATCATAGAACTAAGAGCATTCACCATTTCTGTGAGCTAAGATTAACAATTTCTAAGTCTTTATAATTGAGTGTAAAGAGGCATTTGTGAGTCAAGCTAGGAAGTGAAATCTGCATTTTCAAGAGGGATTGCCAGTCATTGCAAGTGCTAAGTCATCTTCTAGAAGGAAAGCTTTTGGAAACAGGCATGGGATATTCTTCTGCTATCAACTCAATTCTTAGTTATTTGTTTAAAACGGAATCTTATACTTACTATTGTGCATAGGGTGAAAGACAGGCATAACTGTGTTTTTCTATGTGAAAGAATTAAGGAGTTATTTATGAACTGCTTTACCTTTTTGTGTTTTGGCAAGAAAAATAGATAAAGGTTAAAGGTTGCTTATTATGTGTAATGCATTTCTTGTATGATCTCCATATAAGGAGAATATGTTTGAAGTAGACACTAAATACTAGGACGGGAATGATAGCATCGAGTCAAGTAACAATCCCCAGCTTAAGTTATTAAGGTTAACTTAGTGAAGCTTGTGTAACTCCTAGAACATTGATTTCCAGAATAGGAGAGGACTTTGAGTTACTTGTTATGCTTTTCATTTCTAGTAGTTTAGCGTGATGTAGGATGTCTAGGGTACGCACTACCCCGGAAGGACTAACCTACGCATAGTGTAAGAAAGCCTTAATGCAAATCGGCCTTGAGTAGTGTTTATGATAGATGACCTTCATTCGAAGTACTGAATGATAATACTTTGGCCAAAGTAGTGAAATGTACAACTTCCGCTTAGATGTGAGTTAGTTGAGACTACACTGTCAGTTCATTGTGATCCTAGTACTAGTTCGAGATTGTGAAATAGCAAGGTTCTAGTTGTGTAGGACACAACACTATGCTCAGTTGGTAATCGTTAAAGGATACCCTACCAATCTCTTCTTCGAAGGGAGGGCCATCTATCGAACGATAGGTGTGCGGGGGATAGTCCGTGATTGGTGGAAAAGCGCCCGAGTGATGTTTCTCCTCCACAGCAAGCGGACGATGTACCAAGATTTGAAAGGACGGACTCCTGGACCTTCTTACAACTATTTGTTCTAAAGCTCATTGGAGCTATGTTAGTTAAGGTACGTATTCTTGTTTCATGTACTTGTGAAGTTATTATATTGAAATGGAATCTTTATTGTAAATTAATATGGCAACTTGTTCATGTTTTGTCAATAAAGAAAAAGAAAAATTCTATTGCAATGACATGATTAACACATTTACTTACTTTTAGGATGTAATTTATTAAAATTTTATTTTAGGTACGGGTTGGGGCTATTACAAAAATGCACAAGGACAAATATAACAAGAAGATTGCACAAAAGTAGATGAAAGAAAAACGTAAGACTCTGCCAAGTCACATATTTCCATGATGTCAGCAAAGTTTGAAAAGGCAGCCAATGAGGTTGAAGATTTCCTAAGATCAATTGCAAATGGTGAGGACATCTTAGAAAAGCGCAACTTTGCTATTGATGCTATAGATGCACCGAATCGGGACACAATTTCCTGCTTTTTAGCGGATGTCATTGAGATTTAAAGCAAGCTTTCTTCTAGAAGCTTTCTTTCTGCTTTCTTTCTATTCTTGGAACAATTCTTATCCATTCTGTGAAGAAGAGAAAGAAGATAAATGTAATAGTTGGCGTTTCTTGCTTTTTCTGCTTTCTTAGGTGTTAGATGTTATCTTCTTTCTAGATTTAGAAATAAAGCTTGCTTGCTGATCAAGCCCTAGATTGTGAAAGTAAGGAGATTTTAGGGTTCCCTACTCCTCTGCTTGTCTATAAATAAGAGCCTTTGCTCATTAGTTTTCTTTAACCATGCTAGTGATAACAAAACGCTGAGCCTAAGTTCCTTCTATTTGTTATTCAGTGTTGTTCAATTGTTTTATGATAGCGAATTGTTGAGTCTCTTTTAGCCAACAAGTAGTTATTGTAATTGCTGTTCCTATTGTGTAAGAACAAGTTTTGCAAGCCTCTTTAGCTGCAAGCTCTTGTTCCAGGCATGTGTTTAGTAATTTTTGTTCCAGAAGTTTGAGAAATAAAATCATGAGCCTCCTTTGCCTTGGTATAACATCTCAGATTTCCATTATTTGTGTTACGCTTTTGTGATTTTAATTTCAGCTTACATTGAAGTGTGTAGATGTATGTTGAGAAAGAGTTCTCTCAAGCCTTTGTCAGAGAATCAACCTTGTTCATTTCTAATTTCTCTTGCTCTGCGTATTACTTGAGAAGTTAGAAACGTCTTTAGCTTAAGTTAGTCGTAGTTGAAGTTCTTAATTAGAAAATCTCAGCTGCGGCATTTGTGTTTTATAAACCTTGTGCTCTAGCTGAACCAAAAAGATAGGCAAATTAGTTTTAATTTACTTCCTTTCATACCATCAGCAAGAGGGAGCTTCCCCTCCTATTTTGAAGAGTAGTTTTACTGTGCATAGCTGTCCGTTTCAAATACGCATTCCAGAGGTGCGAATTTAAACGCCAACACCATCAAAGAGCCTCATTGTTGCTGTTGAAAGGCCCCTGTTATGACTGTAAACTCATATACCAGGTCTGATATTTCATTGTATTATTCTGATATAAAAGTAAAAATGAATGCCTATGTTGTTTATTGCAATCTCTATTGAAAAGGCATTAGTATCTTGTGTTACTTGTTTATTGCAATCTTCTTTTTATGTTGTATACTCCTGAAAAAATGCATTTGAAACAAAACATGAACACATCATTGAACAAGCAAAACAGCAAACAGAGATTTCCAAAAAAAAATAAAATCAGGGGTGTATGTTACAGTAATTTCCGCCTGAAGAGCTGTGAACCTTCTTCCATAACATTTCCTAGGACTTCAAGTATTTTAGTTGGCACAATATTCAAAATTTGACACAAAAGCCAAGAGGCCCTTTACACATTACGACTTCCTAATTGAGAGGATCCATAGGATGAATGCTATGTGTAGTGAGATCTATGTAGTGAAACTTGATGTGGTTCTAGCCATGAACCTCTTTGGGACCATAAGCTTGGAATTGTTTTCAAATGTTACTTCAAAGCTTGATTGTTTATTGTTTATTCAAATAGGTCTTCCTTGGGGATTTGAGCAAGATGTCTTAGTTGACCAACAACTAGTTTTGAGAAATCACACTACATTGGTGTAGAATCAAACTATGATGATCTTTGATGTCTTGTGTTGCTCTGGAAACAATTTGTGGTGTACTAGAAACAATTTGGGGTGCTACACTATGGGATTTTAGATTAAAATTTTGAATGCACTGGATTAGTACTTGGGCAAGAAAATGCCTTTGTGGTGAGAATTATCTTTTGTGGCAAGAATCTATTAATTGGAAAATCACTAGAAATCTGCAAAGAGAAACAAAACATGAGATGCTCTTGCATCAACTTCCATATCTCTAAATGATGCAACACCCCTCCACAAAGAAAGGATCTTGGTGTTGTAGTATTTTGGAGTCAATGCAAAGGCAAGAAGATGTAGTGGGGTGGTCATTTTGTTCCACCGCCCAACAAGAATTTTGTGCACTTGTTTGAAGAAAGTTTCTTTAAGATCTTGCTCTTTTTCATTTATGATGATCTTCATCTTCTCAATCATTGAGTTGATGTCATCATATACTTTTTCCAAGCATGGCTTATCCATGCTAGTAAAATGGATCATACTCATGTTAGACAATTTGAAGTTAAAAGTATATTCCACACAATCCCACCAAGTGTCATTCAGGATCATTTGTTTGACATTTGTTGCCCTCTTAGTGTTGGATTGTCTCCATATGAACCAAAGTTGGCTGATGACCATGCTAGAAAGTGACTCTCGCACCTTCACAAGTTGTCTCAAGATGATTGTGCTAGAGATGAATGGGGTCTTAAGAACCTACTTGAAAATGAAAATTAAGAAATATAAAAACAAAGTGTTGGCTCTTAAACATGTATCTCCACAAAACCTAAGGTTGGCAAAAGTCATCATGGGCTGGAGTATTGGATTGATCAAATTGTGGCATGAGTGGGCCAATGCTTGTGAGTAGGTAAACTCACCTTCATCTTTAGGCATCTGCTAAGCCAAGGGGGGTATTCCTTGAGGTCTTCATAACAAGACAGTTAAAGGGAAATGAACAATTAGATATAAGGTCTTAACAGCTATACCCAAGGTGCTATGAATCCCTAAGGTTGTCGCTAAATTCATGTCAGCACTAGCTGCACACAAACCCACAAGACCTCCAACGAGTAGATAAATCTCTTTCTTATATATGCACTATATGTTACTTCCGTTAGATACCCCTACAAGTGAATCCACTTAACCATGCACACACAGACACAGGAGAGTGGGACACATTATCATGATCCTCCATTCATTTTTCAACTTGGGGCTGCATAAGGTATGGCATGAGTTGTATGACTGAATTGTGAAAGCATGGAGAAACCTACTCTACTAAACTAACAAGAGAGATGATGATAATAAGATGTGTTGACCTCTCACCATCTAGACCAGTGGTTACTCCATTGGGGTAAACAGAAGCAAGACTAGTAAAGGAACAAAAACTTCCATAAGACTGCTATAGATCTTGATGTGCACTCATGTACAAACCGCAAAGATAATAATCCCTGCATATCTAAGTATACTTACACATCCATTGTCAATCTGAAACGATTCGCCTGCATTGAAGAAAGGGTTGTTGTAAGGAGCCCTGGCAACACTTTACAGCCCTATGCAGCAAACCAGTCCTGATAGCGAATATACCAAGAAATGTGATATGAGAAACATAATAGCATTGATTTTCCTAAGAATTTCTAGCTGACATTGGAGGCACTCATTGCCAAAACAGTCCTACAACTTACACAAAACATTCATGCCTTCACAAATTCTGCTTTTTCACTAATTGAATCCATAGATTTACATCAACACCCCTAGTGCAGGAAATTGGCTTGAGAGACCAACCCTTAGAATATGTAACAAACCTACATATATAGCTTTTCAATTACAATAAACCCCTTGAGTGCAGGAATTCAATTAAATCATGCACATTACATCCTCGACCAGCCTTAGTAATACTTGTCATAATTAGCCCATAGTTATAGAGAGAGTTATAGAGAGTAGGATTTCACTTGGAAGTGTAAGAGTTGGTATATAATACTCTACAACATGCAAGATTTGGTTGAAGATTATAGCCACCCAAGATCTAGGAACTTCATGAAAGCACAAGAGAGATTGGCTATGAGAGAATAATGCTATTCTATCAAAGGATGCAAATGATAGATTATGATGATATGATTCATCAATGATTATATCAATGTTATGATTTACAAATGAGACCACTAGGTTATATAGCCAAGGTGAGACATACGATTAAACATGATCATGACAAGTGTCTTAATCCTATGTCATGAGACAACTAATATTAAATGACTTAGGACACAAGTATTAAATGTTAAAAGATAAGATCTAATGACAACTAACACCTTCTAGAAAGATTCCCTCCTAGGACCTAAGTAAACTTAACATGTAAATAGGACTCACTAATGAACTAGTTAGGTAGAACACCTATTTACACCAACAGGAAGGAATGGAAAATCTATCTTGCATCACAAGCAGGTACTTAGGATAGGGGAGAAAATCATGTACAGCTGCACAAGTCCTTTACAATCAGAAATTAGACCCACAGGGGTGCAAATCAGTGTGCCTATGCATTAAATTCAGTCCATACAACCCTTTGTAGTCCTGTGGCAAGTCACAGCAGTAGTAGGCAGTCCACAGATGGAAGTAGTTTGATCCCATGAGCCAATGAGTAATAAATGTGACCCCACCAACATCTGCTATATCAACATAGGGCTCAAAAATAGGGCAAAGAGGTAGAAATGATTTCGAAAAGAGAAAGAAGATGCCTTTATGTCCATATACAGCATATTGAATGCACCGATGTGAGAAAAGAAGGCTGCCATTAAATGTAACCAAAGCCCTAATATGCCCTTCTGTGAAAATAAATCCTCCTGTATCATAGTACAAGACCCTTTAGAGTAGCCTTACACCTGTAGACAAGTAACGATCACGCCCAATCCATGGCTCTAATGAAAGAAGGTGCTTCAGGGAGAGATGTGTGGGTCCCTGTTTTGATTCAGCCCAGATACAAAAGATGTGCTGGGCCAATTTCTTTCTCCCTTTCTTTGTGATAAACATTACACTTAGGCACCACATAAGATAGAGGTAGTATATGCTCAAATTGTAACTTTTAAACAAATTTGCACTCTCACATGATCACATTCATTTGTCAAATACAGAGTCTCAAACTTAGGTGCTTGGATTTGGATGTGAGGCCAAATTCAATATTTAAAATTAGCCATGAACATTTAAACTCAAGTTGAACTCCTTCCTCTTTGTAAAACACTCCCATGCCTAGGTGTCACATAGGCTTAAACAAATTTTAAATGCCTTGCATTATGTAAAGTGCTTGCCAAATTTGATATAAAAACTCTGATTTTCTGCCTTAGGAATTTTGACAAACACTTTGCTTGCAACCTCCAACTTGCTGATAATAGGTTTTAGTTTGTTTTGTTTTGTTTTGGTTTGATGCCAGTGATGTTTAGATGCTTGAGAATGATTACAAATATGACAAATCAAGTAACTAACATGAAATGCAGCTCTTTTTGTATTTTTCAAATGCATATACATGAAATTCTAAAGTAAAATGCACACCTACAGCCAAGAGACATTTTTACAAACACTTGGCATGAAAACTAATTCAATGAAATGCATTTACACATGAGAGACATTTTGTCAAATAGATTGCAGCCAAACTCCTTATATCTCCAACATTACATTGCAAATCAAGAAGAGTTTACAAGTTGATAATAGAATGCAAATCAGACCTATAACATGAATACTTCAACTATCTTTGTGACTGAAACTACAGTGCATATTGGCTGTGTATTCAACAGCATTACAATGTGATTTTCTTGACATAAAATATCTGCAATACAATGCTCATATGCTGATTACATCAACCAAAGTTTCCTAGATGAGATTATCTATCTAAATGCAATGCAAACTGAATTAGATGAACCTGGATTATAATGGAAGCAGTCAATAAATTGTTCAATTCTCTTTGCTGTAGCCGTATTTGCCCTTCAAGATGGTGTGCCAGCCTTCCTTGAAGCAAGTCGACCCCTTATGAAATTTATTAGATTTTATTTCCCTTAACTTTTCAAAAATCGTCCCCTTTCTAGGAGCGCCCAGCTTGATATGGAGTTGCAGATTTTTCCAACCAGCAAATGAGGAGTTCGAACCCTCAAGCAAGCCACCCTTTTACCAGGAAAAATCGACCTCTTAAGGATTGAAATTCTTCAACATAAAACTGCCACTCTTCCCCTTGAATCGATTTCTTCAAAATCTGAAAATGAGATGCTCCAATTCGATTTTCTCCAATGCTGCAAAATTTGGCCAAGGCCACAAAATTTTGGGCACAAGTGGAAAGACTGAAATATCTTTCCCAACTCCAGCTAGGATTGGTGTCTCACAACCAAAACTGGAAATCTAGAGTCTTCAACACTCTAGCAAGTTAAGTATTTAGCTTCAGCTATTTACCATGCAGGTAATGAGAAATGTAAACCAAGTCAAGTGAGTGTAAATGCTTAGCCAATAGCCTCTTAAATAGATTTCTCAACAAGTCTCCAAGAAGCTTCTAGCATAAAATATTATTTTATTTTATTAAGTGATTTTCTGATATTATTTTATTTTTAGTCACTTTATTATTAAATTAATTAAATATAAAGTGACCTTATGATATTGTATTTTTAGGATAACTTTATAAATAATTAATTTAATATTTAATTTAATTAAAATAATTAATTAGTAATCCTCATGAAATAACAATATTTGGATGACTTAATTAATTAAATTAATCTACCTCCAAATCGGGGACATGACACATTAAATGCAAAAGATGTACATGTGGGAAGAAAAGTGAGCTTAGGATTCAAATAGGTATATCCTTGATGCCATGTGGAAGTATGAATTGAGATAAGGCACACAAAAATAGCTAAACTGCAAAAATAGGGTGTCTAGCCAACATTTATCACACAAGGAACCATGGCAACAATGGGGTGCTGTAATGTCCCCATTTTGGCCATACGCTCTTCTTTGACTAAGAGCCTATTTCCGGAAATCCGTAGGTTGATCAAAAGTGAAATTAGGGTTTCCTTTGTTTGGAGGTTCTGTGGCATTTCTTGGTGTTTACTATTTTTAGTAAATACTATGTTTGGCAGTGGTCCTGGTGGCAGTACTTCAGTTGTTCTTTCTTATTGGAGCAGTTGGCATTTTTGGTATAGCTTCCAAAATGCAGTTTTGATGACAATTATTTAATACAAAGCAATTAATGTTATGTTTCTTTGTTGACCCCCTTGGCCTAGGATGATAACTTCAAGTTGTGTTTAAAAGGTGGACTTGAAGGGGGACACCCTCATAAAGGAAAAATTAAATATTTAATGAAGTTTTAATTGCCATGAAGTGGACACCATCTTGAGGAGGAATTAATAACTTTTGGAAATTTGAAAAGTTTCAAATGTGACTTTTGGTGTACCATGAGGGGAAATTGAAGAGTCATCTCATTCTCCTTAAATATGAAGCTTTGCTCTAGCATTTGGCATCCATTGTTAATTGCTAAAGTTATGTTGTCGAAATGACATTGTGATTATTTCTTCGAGGGATGCTTACCTCCTAGATTCCAATCAATTTCGTGTTTGAGAGACAACACCTAATTGGTTTTTATTGCTGCTTCTCATTCAGACTAGCAGATGGAGCTCAATTGTTGAAGTTTTTGGAGTTTTTTTTCAGTTTTGGTGTTGTTGATATTGCTCCAGCTGAAAGTGTTTTTTATTAACAGCTTTTTGAGCAAATTATATATCATTTTGGGTATGTTTGCAAAGTGTTTCTAGACCCAAGGCGACCCCTTCCACAAGAGATTGGAATTTATTTCCAAGTCTTTGCTTTTATATTGCTAAATCGCCTTTCTCAAGAGCCGTACCATTTGGAGAGCATTGAGAATTGTGCCATAAATTAATGGATGACTTTTGAGGCTTTTTCTTCATCTTGTCATGGGCACCTATCCTTCAGAGGTTCATTGCACTTCGTTTCACGCCATTCGGAGGTATTTTGGTGAAGTTATGAGCATTTAATTGATTCTTATAGTTGCTGGTTATTCATTTCTAGAATTGCAAATTTACATCAGACTTGTTTCAGTTTGAATTTCCAGTCCTTTCTTCATCAATAATTGTTAATATTTATCATGGAATCATTTAGTATCTTGGTGCTTTGAAAACATTGTAATATTCATGTAATTTGCAACTCTCTTTCTATATTGTAAGACTTTAAACAATAGTACTGTTCCAGTCCTTTATTGCTGCAATCATTTCTTATTTCTCACATTAAGTACCCCTGGTTGGTTTACCGCCAGTGTGGATAAAGGACATTCTGGAAGCTTATCACTCTTATTTGCAGCTATTTCTATTCATTGTAAAGCTAGTTAGTAGTACTAACGGCTATTTCATTTTATTGCTGCAATTTATACTTGATTACACTCCCACAATTGAGTGGTTGAGTTTTAGAATAAACATCTTTCTTGTTTGTAAATTCCCCCCACAGAATAAGTGGTTGTGTGGACTGTTTTCCCCCCACGAAATAAGTGGAAGAGAGGATTTAATGGTTGGCTTGCCGCCTTAATAATGTAATAATCTCACCCACTGAATAAGTGGAGTATTCCCACTGCTTGTGGATGCCTGCATCAGCAGATGAATTGTAATTTCAGTTCAGTTTATACCTAATGATCCTCTAACCATATGCTATCACCTCGCTCACATTGGGATCTTGGTGAACATTCTTGGTTAGAGTTACTTTCCATGCTGATTTGCATTTGGAGCTAACGCTAATCAGTGGTTTGATGCTGGTTTGTGTGTCTAATTTTGGGGAAAAAAGTAAGGGGAATATTTCAGGTGCAAAATGCAATTTTGGGGGCATGCAAGATTGGGTGCCAATGCAAAGAAGAAAATGTACATAAATTTTTTAAAAGTAAATTATTAAAATTAAATATTAAACTATATTTTTTCACTTACCGTCAATAGCTTCAAATTTGAGAATGATTTGAATATGGCTTATGACATGTGGTGGTTGGTGATGAACGCTTGAATCTATTTAGTCTCAACATACACTTGTTTGATCCAATCAATTTTGTTGCCAACCTTTTGTAGCATAAGGTTGAGTGAGTGGACATCACAAGGTGTCCAAAAGATGTGCAAATAGTGTGCCTGAACCAACAAACTAGCTGCTTCGCAAATTTTTGCATTATTTGTTATGAAATGAACAATGTTATTAGGCCCCACTTCCACAATGGCCTGTACAAGGATGTCAGCAATAAATTGTGCATTCATGTGCTCCTCATAATTCTTGACTTTCAAAAACATTGCTCGTTTAGGGGACACTACAATCACATTTAACAAGGGCTGGATTTTGGCATCTTTTCATCCATAAAAAACAATGGACACCTACCATGAATCCTTGATGGATTTCAATTATTCATCTACAAGTTTCACCTCCTTTGTTGATAAGGTGCTGTACATCTTCTCAAAACCTGAGCCCTTGTACCCTTCTGGAGCTTCATTAATTTTCCTCATCATTTCTTGCCAATATAGTAATAGAATGATGATGAAAATCTATTTGCATAGACATATCTTGCAATGTGTTGATCAAAAATCTCTTTGGATTCATTTACTCTTATTTGTAGCGAGCTCTTCTTCAATGACTCAGGGTTTGCTTTGCTTTGCTGCAAATATTTCTCAAGCTCCTCAGTTGTTCACAGAGCTGTCACCTATGTGTATCTTGCTACATAACAGGGAAGAACAAGGGAGAGCTGTGTCCCTCCCAGATCAGGAATGGTAAGCTCACAATTGCAGATTCCATAAGACTAGCCAACTTCTTAAACTGAATGAAAGCTTGTTTTTATTTGCCTTAGATATGGCAAATTTACAGCTAATTAGTGTAGCATTATCTACATACAAAGCAATACATGAGACTTTTATTCCAAACTCAGATATTGGATTTATCATTGCTTTTCTAAACCCTTCTTGTGGGAAAAAAAAAAATCAATTCTTTTGTACCAAATTTAAGCAACCTACTCATCTCTATTTAAGTGATTTCTTTAGCTTTTAGTCCAAATTCTCAATTTCAGCTTATATAAGTGCTTCACCATAGAAAGAACAACTTACATAAAGAAAAGAAAATAGCTACTGCTGAAACCCAGATTTGTCTATATTTATCTCTTAAGTAAAACAAAATTTGAAATTTCTTATAACTTTTAGTCTTTTTCTTCATATGTATCCTCAGAAACTAAAACTTAAAGAAATTAGCAAGATGCCGTGTATTCCTAATCTGCAAAATGTTTAGGATGTCAATATCAAAACTATATATTCAAACCTAAAAGAAATTAACAAGATCAAAATTATATATTCATTTAAAAATTAAAGAATAATTTATGGAAATATAAGGTAAACATGGAGAAACCCTTGGAATCCACTTCCTCATTCCTGGAGTATCATATGGCCAAGGCCAAAGTATGACAATTGAATGGATGAGTAGGAAACAAGAGTGGGCTCTGCAAATAACCCTACTCCTAGAAGAGATGCATCTCTGACAAGAGATGTAGCAACAGGCTTCTTGAATAGCATGAAAAATGCAGTACCAGTTGTTGCAACTCTCAATAGATGGGGAAGAAAAAGACAAAGTTTAGGAAAAAGATGAAGTTAGAGAGCATGAGTATGATCCACCATATTCAATGCTAGAATAAGAGAAAGCATATCTAGAAAATAGTCACCACACTTTGACATAAATGAAGTCAAATATAAAACTGGACATGGAGCCTGAAAATATCCCCTTGTATTTTGATTCAAAACAAACCAAAAGTAGTGCATCACATTTGGACACTGGATAGGAGTCAACTTTAAAAGTAGGACAGACATATGTTGGGAAAATAGAGGGGATAGAAACAACAAAAGTAATGCAAAGGAAAAACAATGGGGAACAAATTGAAGCAGAGCCCGAAGGCACTGAATAAGTTCAAGCCCATGGGCTGAAAGATTCAATTCTTGTCCAAACCAGATTACTTATTTCCTGGACATCATGGTGGATGGTTCTGGCATCAAAGTATGTAATTTGGGCAACAACCATGTTTCTAAGGAAACCCAAAACTAGATGTAGGGAAACAAATGAGAGAAGTTTTATGGATGGGCAACTATGTTCCACCAAGTTTCCAGTACAGGGGACGGGGGTATTAAATATATTAAATAATATAATGGTCATCTTAGTTAGGTTAGATAGTTTCTATTTTTGTCTTCAGTTATCGTTTGTTTCTTTTAGAAACTTCGTCTTTGTAAATCTATTTAAGGAGCCTTCGTCTCCTTTGTTTGATCATCGAATATTTTTCATCTCATTTTGTAACATGGTATCAAAGCCAGAATAGGCTCTTTGTATTCCGTACTTCATATGGATTGTACGGTGCTGTATGGGCGGCCGTACCTGTTTGGACGTGATTTCCAGTTTTGAGGTTTCCTTTCCCGAAGTTGCATTTTTATCTGAAGACTTTGTGTTTTAGAGGTCTTGGTCTTTTTCTAGCAGGATTTCGCGTCTAAAAATTGCGTTTCCTGGTTTCCATTTGGCGTTTAGGGTTTCGTTTTTGCTAGAAGACTTTTGTGGTTTTCGAGGAGGTCACATTTTTTACTTTGTTCATTCGGCGTAGAAGGTTGCGTGTTATGAAAACCCCGTCACGGCTCATGCGTTTTTTCTCTGCTAAAATCGTGATTTTCCTTCCCGAAGTTGTGTCTTTCACAATTTTTAAAACCTGGGTTTTTCCTCTGGTTGTGAGCTTTCCTCTAGCTCCGATGGGCGAAAATCTGGCGGGTTGTGTCTCTTTCCAATGATTGTGGCGCTGTTTGATATGAATGTAGCGATTTTCTGCTAGTGATTGCCATCCCATTTGAAGATTGTGATAGCTGTTTCTTCCACATGAAGTTTGCAACACCAGCTCATGAGGTCATAGTCGCCATTTTGGTTTGTTTGAAATCAGTTCGCCTAAGTTTTCTGCTGTAGGTTTTGATCGCTTTAGTCACTTGCCTTGGTCGGCGGTCCTTTGCAAAATGTTTTTAACTATTGGTTTCAATGATCTTATTTGGAGGTTCATTTGCTGATCTTTGTGAGGTTTTTTTTTTTTTTTTGTCCCAAAAAATTATGAGGGTTTTAATATTTTTTCCAAAAAAGAATTCTCAAGGTTTTTAATTTTTTTTTTCTTGAAAAAATTTTATGAGGGTTTTTATGATTTTTTTTGCCTAAAATAATCATGGGAGGGTTTATAATTTTTTCCTCAAAAATTAATGGTTTGCTCCTGTCAAGGTTTTCGTAGTTCGGGAGGGCTCTCTGGTTTCTAGAAAGGTTTTACCATTTTTTCCTTAAAAACGATGTTTTGTATGCTGATCCGTGTCTTGGATTTTGTGCTTTTGAGCTTCTGTAATGACCTAAGTGATCTCTCCAACAGACCAGCTAGGGTGGATTACTCTCACCATCGAAACCAGTCGCCCTAGGGTTTCTGTCCTAGAGGCAAGAGATTCGAAAAACTCCTCCAAATTACCAACAAGAGAAAATAACCAAGCATTCTGCAAATGGGCTCTAATTTCCACTTTAAATACCCCACAAACTTTTCCCGCCCAAATAAATAAATAATCCTTATTTTAAAGTGACTTTTATGAATACCTTTTTAATATTTCCCAACATCAATAACTCCATTTAATTTAATCATTTAATATTACCTTTATAAATTTAAATACACTTTTTCCCGCTAGACAACATTAAATAATTAAATTAATTAATTAATTAATTCCATTTGGAAAAGGGACATTACATATAATGTAATGAGTTGTTTCCTTATAAAGCTCATATTTTTGAATTTGAAATGGTGATTCTAGGTCCTTGTTATGTAAAAGGGGTCACTTAGTGACATTGGGCCCACTTAGTAGTCGAAGAGTGGTTAGGATTTAATACCTATTTCCTGTTATGAATAGGGGTTTTTCCTCCTATATTATGTATTAATCCATTTTTTTATTATTAATAAAAAAATCTATTTTAGAGTAGTTACTCCACTTTTCAATTTATATGTGCAGTTGATTTGTGAAGGTGTCCCATATTCTCATTCTTTTGCTGTAGTTGTTCGGTGTTCCTATTGTGGATGTAGGTATACTACATAAACTTTATTGTATGTTAAATATTATAAAGTTGTATCTTAGGTGAATTCCTTTCTATTTCATTCATCCAACATGTATGTTCTGATAACTTCTGATTCAATAAATTACATATCACACTTTTTACCTGTTTTGCCATTGTTTGTGTGATGCAAAAGTGATTTCATTTATTATATACAGAAAGTTACAAATCTTATATTCTCTTTCTCTTAATTTCTTTGTTGCTGAGCGCTTGAGTTGGAGATGGTTTTGGTACAAGGTGGATCCGTTATGTTCTCTGCTGTCGATGACAGTCCCCCAAAAAACTGAAATTCCAATTCTATTTTGATCGCCAGAGCTATCTTTTAAGACGCAAAGACGAAGACATATATAGAAAATTGACTTATTGCTGCTACAGACCCTCTACCTAAACAATGGGGCTGCCCCTCTAAAGTGAATGGGAAAATTATGTGGGCATTGCTGAGAATCCTTGCAGCGCATATCCTTAAATGCATTTCATAGCAGAGAAGGATAAATGGAAGGAGTTAAGTTTTAAGGTATGGTGTTTGTGAGGTGAGGTTTAACTATTGAGGGCATGTTTGACACCATTGGAAGCATGCTCGGCTGTAGAAAGTATAGTGCAGCTTAGTCTGGAACAGACCCTCTACCTATTGCTGCTACAGACCCTCTACCTAAACAATGGGCTGTCCCTCTAAAGTGAATGGGAAAATTATGTGGGCATTGCTGAGAATCCTTGCAGTGCGTATCCTTAAATGCATTTCATAGCAGAGAAGGATAAATGGAAGAAGTGAGTTAAGTTTTAAGGTATGGTGTTTGTGAGGTGAGGTTTAACTATTGAGGGCAAGTTTGACACCATTGGAAGCATGCTCGGCTGTAGAAAGTATAGTGCAGCTTAGTCTGGAACTACTTGCAGATTGGGACAATGCTTTCCACAAGAATTGATTAATTAGATGAATGATGAGTAAGGCACAAGGAGGCCACAGAAGCCATAGACCACTTTGATCAACAAGTGAATTCCATGCAAGAGAATCAGAAGCCACTGGAGGCCATTACCAATAGACTGTTGCATCTGTGTCAGGTTGCTGGTCTTGACTCCACAAATTTCTTAACTTTCTTTTGGTTTTGATCTCTTGCATTATGGACATGTTTATATTTTGGGTATGCAAGCCTTTCTCTTGTATTTGAGAATGTGACCTACTCAGTTACCACTAGGTACTTTTGGACTTTGTTTTCATCAAAGGGGTTTGTACTTTGTAGTTTTAGAAGCCATATGTTTTCAGGGATAGAGAATGGCCTTCATCCATTTTCTTGAGACCTGCCATGCACATCTAAAAGTTCAAGATAAATATTTTGTATCCATGCCAATGAAATGTTGTCTGGTCTCTACTAATGTCATATAATCTCACAATCTCTTAAAAAATTGTCTGGTCTATTAAAAATTCAGGCATTAAGTTCAATTTTGGTACCATATTGTCATCATCTACAAATTTAATCTTATCAAACAAATATATCAGCTTCCACCAAGTTTTATGGTGCTAACAGTTCTCTCAGATCCATGGAATTTTCTTGATATCCATGAGACAAAATTTTCAAACGTGTTGTGAACCCAGATGTATGTGGCTGTACTGCTGCAAATACTAGGTCTGAAATAGATAAAATTGAAAATTTGACATTGGAATTGCTAAAAAAACTGAGAAGAGTAATATCTGAAGCTTGCATTTGCTGCAAAAGTTCTAGGGCAAACCCTAGTAGATCTGAAAGATGAAATAATAAATAGCACCCAGATTTCTAAAAATGCAAGAAACAGAAGTTTACATTTGCTGGAAAATGGAGTGAACAATATACAGAAGTGAAGATTATTTTCCTGAGAAAATGTTGCCTTGGTCAAAACACAGCCTTAAACTTGTGCATGGATAATTTTTTTCCTAATAACCATCACTAGTACAACATAGGGTCCCTTTTTCAATAATTGCTTTTACCCTTGTGAACTTTTCACTTCATGTGTATGACACAACTTGAAGTTACTTTCCTTTAATGAACTTTTTCACTTTATGCATGTAGGATATCTGACTTATAGCTACTTTTATTTTCTAACAAACAAAAAGTACAACTTTAATACATATGAGTCTATAACCAACTAACAAAAACAAAATACTAATACTAAAACCTCAAATGGAGTGAACAATATACAGAAGTGAAGATTATTTTCCCGAGAAAATGTTGCCTTAGTCAAAACACAGCCTTAAACTTGTGCATGGATAATTTCTTTCCTAATAACCATCACTTGTACAACATAGGGTCCTTTTTTCAATAATTACTTTTACCCTTGTGAACTTTTCACTTCATGCGTATGACACAACTTGAAGTTACTTTCCTTTAATGAACCATTTCACTTTATGCATGTAGGATATCTGACTTATAGCTACTTTTATTTTCTAACAAACAAAAAGTACAACTTTAATACATATGAGTCTATAACCAACTAACAAAAACAAAATACTAATACTAAAACCTCAAATTTCTAAAACTGGAAGAAACGAAATTTTACGTGAGCTGGAAAACAGATTGAACAGTAAGTAAGAGAGTATTTTTCTGAGAAGGTGTGGATGTCAATGCAGGCCAATTCTAGGACATTATGGTCCTTGCTACAGACAAAACACAGCCTTAAACCTGTGCACAGAAAATTTCTTCCCAAATCATCAGTACAACAATATAGGGATCTTTTTTTATAATGATTTCCTCCCTGTGAACTTGTCACTTCATTATAGCAACAATGAATGTATTCAGCATTATGAGTTAGGGTTTCAATCAATACTTTGCATTCTTATGTGTGGCACAGTCATATAATTGCAACAATTGTGAGAAATTAACTATTGGTGTCAGGGTTTCATGAGTAAACATTCTTGCATATATGTTTGATCTTTCAAGGCACAAACAACAACAATTTGCATACATTAAGTGGCAGTTTGGGTGTTAATTTTCATTGCTGTTTTCATTGGAGAGTACAGTGTTTTCAATATATTCAAAAAATTCATGGCAAGTAATTCATCAAGTTCACTGTATGCTCTCACCTCACCTTCACAAGATATTGGTGATCAGAAGTGGCAACTTCCTAACCCTGACCTGCTAGGAACCTCAAAAATTTGTAGGGTTCTGTAAAATACTAAAAAAGGACATTACATGCAAATTAGTGGACAAAGTGGTCTAAAGACTTGTAAGGGTCTTTTTTAGGATATGCTCTTATGGTCATAATGGAGTTACAAGGAATCTTGTAATAGAAGTTTCAAAGAGTAATGAGGAAGTTATAAAGTGTCTTAGTTGTTATGGGGAGTCACAAAAATAATTAGGAATTTATAAAACATTTTAGGTCTCAGGGACTTTAATAGGGCAGTTACAAAGCATCTTAAGTGTCATAGGGAGTTGAACAATAATCTTGTCATAATGAAGGAGCTACTAGCATCTACTGTTTAAACTGCAAATAAATAAGCTATAGAAAGACTTTAAACCTGAGAGAAAGGGTTTGTTTTGGAGTATTACGTAAATAGTCTTTGGAGTATTAAGCTTTTCTCAATGCAGGATCCATGCCACCCTTGGAACTCTAAGCCTTAAATTAGGTCAACAAATTTTTAAGAAAAGTGTCATTTTTTCTGTGTACGGTTTGGCAAGTTATATATAATAACAGTAGAGTACTACTTAAGCATTTTCCCTAATAATTCAGTATTGTTTTTGTTTAAAAATAGTGCAGGTTTAATGAAGTTTTCATAGCCCAAAATATATTTTTTCCATATTTTAATAAAGAATATCAGCTCACAGTTGAAAATTCCAGATTTTAGGTGCAAAGTTTTTCTGGCTATAAGTAGTTTCTGTTGGATGCATAATGCATGAATAAAATAAAGACAGTGACCTGAATGTTAAACAATTCAATTGTGAAAAAAAAACGAGAAATGAAGATATTGTTTTAATGGTCCATGCATCACCAAAATTGTCATCGTGAGTTGAAATGACTAACTACAAAAGCAAACAAGGGAAATCTTTTGTTAAACTTACATACAAACTGAAAGGTCATCTGTTGGACCTGCAGATGTTTTGATCCAAAGCAATTGGAAAGTATTGGTAAGTTTAGCATGAAATAAAGAATTTACACTACAGAACAACTTGTTCAATGTTATTGATTTTTCTTAGCTGTAAATACCAAATGCTATTGCATTTGTAAGAAGGTGTAAGGTATTCTAGGTTGATCAAGTAACCAATCAATGGATGTAATTTATGTTAGATGTCGCACAGGTTTGACATGAGAGCAATTTTCTTTTGACAAGTTAATATGTTTAAATGGGTCAATTGACTAAGTTTTACATAGAATGCATTGAAAAGGACCTAGAGATGGTCGTCTATAAATGTTTATAATTGAATTGTCAATCCATAGCCACTTATGGACTTCTTGGTTTAGGCCGATTGGTAAAGATTGGTTTACTTCCAAGCTTGGTCATAAGCTTGAAATGAAGGGGTAAAAAAATTGAACGAAATATAAGGGAATTGGAAAAAGAAATCCCTTTGGTGGTTTCAATGGGTTAAATAGGGAGGAGAAGGGGGGCTGTGGGACCTTAGGATGGGTGTCTTGCACTCTTAATCGGGTGCTAGCTTGGTTGTGACCTGAAAATCACCTTTACCTTTTCTATAAATGATCAATGGCATCTATACTCATTCATACCACCATATAGACAATGACTGCAAATCATAATAACTTTCGGAGATAGTGTGAAAAAAAGTTATTTACCGTAGTGTACTTGAAGTTGTTTCTCTTTATAACTTAATATTTTATGTTTTAATAGCATAAATGTTGGCATTTTAAAAGTTTTTTCATTTTATTTCTTATTTTTGAGAAGTGTCTTGATTTGTTTTTAATTTATAAACAGGCTTTAGTTCTAGTGCATTTGTTATTAAGATTTAAATAAGTAAAAGGTTCTGTAAGAAATTATATTATAATATGTAATTAGAAGGCATCCTATTCAATAAAAGGTTATTGTATGTTCTTGCAAATATAACTGAAAATAATGTTTTCAAGGTCACATTTTCTCTAACTAATTCCTATTTCCCTTTTCCAACAAATAATGGTTAAGAGTTACACTATTTAAGGTGTTTTGTTTCAGATTGATATTCTTTTGCATTATTGCAGGTGGTTGGAGCATTTTCTGTGTGGTGTAAAGGTGAAAATGTAGCCAATAATAAAAAGCATTTATGCAACATGAAAACCTCGCTTCTCCAATTTCAAGGAAGACATAAGGAATATAGTCATTTGCGTCTAAGTGGAAGGAGACATTTACACTCTAGGATGTCTACTGTGGCATCTTCCTTACAAATTGAGTTGGTACAAACATTTTTACCTTCACATTGTAGTTAAGTGTGATTTTCTTATTCAAAAATTTAGTCACAAGTCACAATGAAAGGAAATTTTCAACATTTTGAACTTTATTTTCATAGGACTTGGAATGAAGTGTAGGATTTTTATTTTTTGTTAGTTTTCCTAAAATTTTAGATTGAGTTTCTGTTGTGACCTATTTCACACATTGCCCTATTGCAAATGGGGACCCTCGGTGATTTGCTCTTAGGGTTTAACTTTGAGTAGCAATTTCATAGGCTGTGAAATATTCCGAGCCAAATTTTTTTGATTTTTCAATTATCAGATTACAACATTACAATCAAGTACCCGTTAAGGTTAGAGAATAAACCAAAACGTGCAAGAAAGCAACTCTAACCAGAATGGCGCCGATGATGGCGAGCATTGGTCAGAGGATCTAAAACAAACTGCTTATGCTGTAACTCTAACCAGTATGGCGCCGATGATGGCGAGCATTGGTCAGAGGGTCTTCTATTCTAAATGCAGAAAAGAACTCAACGTCAAGTATGTGCTACCCAATCCAATGCGGAGTGAGGGGCGACCATATGACAGAGTGATTACAGAAAGCAAAGCTTGAAATGAAATGCTGAAAGCTGAAATTACTCAACACCCAGAATGTGCTTGCTCACCCAGAATGGGAAGCAGCTACCATAGGGCGGAGTTATAACTATTTCAAACTAGTACTGAAAGCAAGAACGAATATTACAAATAATGACAATGCAATATTAAAGAATACTGGACAGTACTACTGCCAGTTTACAATATATAATTATTGCCTGCAATGTCAAGATATCAGATTCCTTTCAATTGGTGCATTCAACAATAAATCTGCTTCAAGCTTTTAAGTAAACCACAATGCCAAACCCAAATCAGAAGATGCAGATTTCTCGGACTGTCAAAATCAGATCTGCACTTTTTATCATATAACCAGCAGCTTGCAATATGTTAAACAACACCCTGCTTTCGATACAACCAGAGAAGTAAATAGAGATGCAACAACGAAGATGTCTTCCACAAGCCTTAAGGATTCCCTAACACCAATCCCAAAGAAAATGAAGATTTCTTTAATCTGATTTAACAGACCTGCAGCTTAATGTATCAAACCAGCACCCTTTAAACTCACTAAAATGCACTTATCTCTCCCGTTACTAACTCTATTGACTTGAAAACAAATGCATAACACCCTTAGGGAGGAGGCGACCAAACTTGGACCACAGAACTTCACCCAAACCTTGAATCTTTTAAAAGACACAAATCCCAAGAAAAGGAAATGGTACGGCCCAGCTGAAGAATTCAACTTGGCATTAAAAATTCAATACACAACATTAAGATCTATAAATTGGAGAAAATGAACGCTCCTTACAAACTTAAAGATTGATGCAATACCCAGAACTAGCATTTTTGTGTTTTTTGAGATATGAGTAAAAACATGCAATCTGCTGTATTAAATGAAGCTAAAATGCTGCAACACTAAAATGCCCAAAACAGATTTGACAATGCAAATAACTAAACACAATGCACGAGCTAAATGCAACTCACAGATACAGAATCACCACTAGATGTTGTCTTTCAAACACGAAGCGATGCCCAAGCTAGGAGGCCTTCATTCCTCGAAGCAGTCCCAGAGCCAATTCGGCAGCATAACAGTATAGTCGTCCAAAGATGAAGAAATGATGCACAAGACTCCTTTTTATAAGTTCCGTTTGACTTTACGAAACCCTAAAATCCAATTCAAGCTCAAACCCTAATTTTTCCTTCAATAAGGCGTCCTTTTCACCTTTAGCTCAATAATCATATTTTAATTAAAACATCACCTTGATAAATGCGCCCACATTAATTTCCTTTGGCTTTGGAAAATTCACCAAATATTAATTATAACCTTAATGAAGGCGCCACCCTTTGAGTCCACCTTTTAAAACGACATTAAGTCATTCGACTAGGCCAAGGTGATAAAATAACATTTTAATTATAATGTTATTTTTAAGTGAAATGAGCTCGACTTCCCAGAATTGCATTCTGAAGCCCAAAACTGAATACGCCACTTGAATCAACTGAAGGGGAAGGTCAACTGCCTGATACCATCCTGATTACTGCCAAAAAAGAATTTACTAAAAAAGTAAATTCCAAAAAGTGCTCTGAATGCCGAGATGAACATACCACTGCGAAGCCCTCTGAAAACCCAGAAGGAATCCGCCATTGAATCCACCATCTCTGAACATCGACCTCCTCAAAAATAGGAAACCCTAATTTATCTTCCGACTAGCCTTCGGGTTTCCAGAAAAAAGGCCAACGGTCACAAGAACAATCAGGTTTGAGAAGGGGACATTACAATCCGCCCTTCCCAAAATTGCTTGTCCTCAAGCAATACCACCACAACTCCAGTAGTTTGAAGACTAATCCATACGCAACAAGTATGATCCCTGGTTCCCAAATGCGTCTCAGGAAAAACCCACCATGCTTCCGCTGCGCCACTCTGATCACATCAATGAAAATATCATGCCCATGCTGCACTGACTCCCCTTGTAACTCCAAAGTGTTACCATCTATGATTCTCAAACTGAAAGATCTTAAAGGAAGGAAATCAAAATCATGCAACATCTCATGTCCACGATCCCCCGAATTAACAGTATCAACCATACTACTGTCAATCACCATTCTAAGCAATAGGAGAGATAGACTATTCAAATCAAAATCGAACTCCTCCCCATACCTCCACATGGTAACAAACGGGACCATGACTGCAAGTGTGACCCCTACAAATCTTCTTACAAGGAAGGAAGCATTCCTTTGCAAGAGCTCCACAAACTCATACTCATGTCTCCGCATAAAGCTACCATGCCTCATCTGAGTTATACTGGCACAACCATGAAGACTACAGAAAACAATCATAGTTCCAACCCCATGAGTCTCCGAATGGTGAACCAAAGCATGTGAGCTACTGCTGTCATGAATCAATACTGAGAGTAAACTGTCAAAGTTTACACCATCAACCATCATAAGATGAATTTGGAGAGTAGGAAAAGTGTGAAGGAACAAATAATCGCTGTCGATCAAGGCTAGGATCAGCGTAATGCAATCTGATTCTTGAGTCCTACCCAAAGGAAAACAACAACACCACTCAAGATCCCAAACGTAAGCATGTGAGATGACCATCGAGCAAGGTGACACCTCCAAGGTGGCTGGAAAACACTCTAGATCCATCCCCATGAGAAAACTACCACCCCTTTGA
Organism: Sequoia sempervirens; assembly: GCA_007258455.2. Taxonomy (NCBI): domain Eukaryota; kingdom Viridiplantae; phylum Streptophyta; class Pinopsida; order Cupressales; family Cupressaceae; genus Sequoia; species Sequoia sempervirens. Next base: position 68,774 of record VDFB02010292.1, read on the forward strand.
TCAGGAGTGATGAACCAACTCTCCTGAATGCAAGAAACGCAACATGTAGGATGGCTGGTCTGCCTCAAACCAGCAAGCTCGAGTCTCAAAATCTGTCCTGGTCTTAGCCGGGAAACACATTCAAGAGCAACCAATTGCTCATTTCTCCAGCCCATGCTCAAAATCTCTCTCCAATCCATTTGTTGATGAACAAATGGAACCATCAAGAAGCTGCTAACGAAAAAGACGACACCAAAAAGTCTGAAAATTTGATTCTTGTTCCTCCATAATGTCTTCTTTCCACCAACTGTATGCTCCATCAACCCATGTTGAGAATCCCAAGCTTGAATACCCAACTGAAAATAATCTCCAACACTCCGGCAAGGAAACATAGCACATCTCTGAGTGCTAATCAAAATCAAGTGCATACTTGTAAAATTGGTATTCCCTCTGATGAACCTTTGAAACCTATCCATGAAAACTTCAGGAACACTGAAGCATGAAACATAAGATGAATTCAAATTCCACTCCCAGAGCAGACTAGCATCCCTCAACCCAAGGAATGGATTGACAAGAGTGCAATCACCATAATTTGGTCCCTTTTCCAAAGTGAAGACCGCATCCTCAATTCCTCTTAAGCATTCTTTACTACTCAACATACGTGGCACATCGGCAACCCACTCAGCTTGATCGTGACGGATCAGCCTTGCCATTCTATTGAATGACACTACTCGAGGACCTCCATTGGACATGCCTCTCAAAACTATCTTCTTCCCATCCGATTGGAATTTCAACTCCATAGTCTGCAGATTCAAAGAGATCTCTCCAAGAGATCGCAGCCATTGAATGCCTAGAACGGCATCAATATCCCCAATGTGAACTACATAGAAGTCATCCTTGACTTCGTAGTTGCCCAGCTGCATGGTCATGTTAGATATTTTCTTGGTGCAAGAAATTCGGAACCCATCGGCAACCATGACCTTGAATCCTTCGAACTCCTCTGTTTGCAGCCCCTTCTTGGCTACCACAACTTCATCAATGAAGTTATGAGTTGCTCCAGTATCGATCAAAGCAACGATTCGCTGCCCTTTGATCATCCCACGAACCTTGAATGATTCGTTTCTTTGAAGACTAGAAAGTTGAGCTAAAACTCCACCACTTTCCTTCTCATCTCCGGACTCTTCTGGAGCTCTATCTTCTTCATTTCCTTCAAAATCAGATTGCTGGTCGGAAAAATCAGAACTACTTTCTCCAGCAGAATAGTACTCAATCTGATTGAACCTAACCCCTTTTGGACAAACATGGTCTTGAGACCATTTTTCCTGACACCGAAAACACAACCCTTTTCTTCTGAGTTCATTCAGGGTTTCTTGATCCAACCTGGTGACATGGGGATTGCGATTCTTGAACTCCTTGTTCTGAGGTCTCAAATGATTTTTATGCTGAGGCCTTTTTTCTTTATCCCTTTTCTGAAAAGGGGAGTTTGACTGAAATTTTGCCTTAGGAGCAGCCCACTCCATATTTCTCGCCTTTTTCATGGCCTCTTGCAGTGTCGGTGGATCAAAGGCTTTAATCCAACCTTTGAGTGGTTCTGTCAAACCCTCACTGAAAAGAATCACCAACCTTCTCTCCGTGATTCCAGTCACCATGACTGAAAGCCTCTGAAACTCCGCAATGTAGGCATCCACTGTGCCATACTGTCTCAATTGAGCAAGCTCCCTGAAATGCACTTCTGGGTCCTTCTTCTCGAACCTCTCAATGAGTCTATTGGTGAACTCATCGTAGCTAGTGATAGACCCATGACCTAAGGTGACTAGGCCATGGTACCACCACTCATGCGCCACCCCATCTACGTGTAGCGTAGCGAATCTAATCGCTTCTTCTTCAGCCATTGGCCTAAGAGCCAAGTAATTGTCTAGTTTTTGTAACCAAGCTCGAGCAGAATTATTATCGCTTCCATCAAAATGGGCAAGCGTAACCTTGTTGAGAGCTTGATTCCAGTCTCCTTGTGTTGGGGTTCTTCTTTGATCATAATTTCTCCCTTGGCCTCTATCCTTCCTTCTATACTCCATGTAATCATTGAAAGACATGTCAAATTTGACCTCATCAGGAAGGGTGTCATACTCCGTACGGCCTATCCTCACCCTCTCCAAAGACGAAACATTTTCTTCGGGGTCAGGCTGTGTGTTAGCTGGTGCCAAAAACGTGGGTTTGAATGGTCTAGCAGAAATGTAAGTGTTGCTCCCTAAAGGCTGGGCAACATGACCATTGTGCTGGTTGGAAGCACTGTGCTCCCCGGCATGCCTTGTATTGTTTTGTGGAGTATTGGGACCCAATCTCCCCAACATGAGAGAAAACATATCCAACAAAGCATCCATCTTCTTATCGAGTCCTTGACCTAGATTGGCTGAATTGTCTATACTTTTCCCATTTTCACCTCTGTTGCCAGAACTTCTTTCATTATCCCCCAATTCTGTTTCTTGTGAAGGCTCCCAATTAGCCCTCAAAATCTCTGAAGCTGTGTGACCTTCTGGGGCTTGATGCAACTGTGTCTGAATTGTACCTCTCTTGTATACTCTTGCCAAATACCTCTGTTCTCTGTCACTCATAGAAGGCTGATTTCACAGGATGGAGGATGCGTGGCTCTGATACCACTGAAATATTCCGAGCCAAATTTTTTTGATTTTTCAATTATCACAACATTACAATCAAGTACCCGTTAAGGTTAGAGAATAAACCAAAACGTGCAAGAAAGCAACTCTAACCAGAATGGCGCCGATGATGGCGAGCATTGGTCAGAGGATCTAAAACAAACTGCTTATGCTGTAACTCTAACCAGTATGGCGCCGATGATGGCGAGCATTGGTCAGAGGGTCTTCTATTCTAAATGCAGAAAAGAACTCAACGTCAAGTATGTGCTACCCAATCCAATGCGGAGTGAGGGGCGACCATATGACGGAGTGATTACAGAAAGCAAAGCTTGAAATGAAATGCTGAAAGCTGAAATTACTCAACACCCAGAATGTGCTTGCTCACCCAGAATGGGAAGTAGCTACCATAGGGCGGAGTTATAACTATTTCAAACTAGTACTGAAAGCAAGAACGAGTATTACAAATAATGACAATGCAATATTAAAGAATACTGGTCAGTACTACTGCCAGTTTACAATATATAATTATTGCCTGCAATGTCAAGATATCAGATTCCTTTCAATTGGTGCATTCAACAATAAATCTGCTTCAAGCTTTTAAGTAAACCACAATGCCAAACCCAAATCAGAAGATGCAGATTTCTCGGACTGTCAAAATCAGATCTGCACTTTTTATCATATAACCAGCAGCTTGCAATATGTTAAACAACACCCTGCTTTCGATACAACCAGAGAAGTAAATAGAGATGCAACAACGAAGATGTCTTCCACAAGCCTTAAGGATTCCCTAACACCAATCCCAAAGAAAATGAAGATTTCTTTAATCTGATTTAACAGACCTGCAGCTTAATGTATCAAACCAGCACCCTTTAAACTCACTAAAATGCACTTATCTCTCTCGTTACTAACTCTATTGACTTGAAAACAAATGCATAACACCCTTAGGGAGGAGGCGACCAAACTTGGACCACAGAACTTCACCCAAACCTTGAATCTTTTAAAAGACACAAATCCCAAGAAAAGGAAATGGTACGGCCCAGCTGAAGAATTCAACTTGGCATTAAAAATTCAATACACAACATTAAGATCTATAAATTGGAGAAAATGAACGCTCCTTACAAACTTAAAGATTGATGCAATACCCAGAACTAGCATTTTTGTGTTTTTTGAGATATGAGTAAAAACATGCAATCTGCTGTATTAAATGAAGCTAAAATGCTGCAACACTAAAATGCCCAAAACAGATTTGACAATGCAAATAACTAAACACAATGCACGAGCTAAATGCAACTCACAGATACAGAATCACCACTAGATGTTGTCTTTCAAACACGAAGCGATGCCCAAGCTAGGAGGCCTTCATTCCTCGAAGCAGTCCCAGAGCCAATTCGGCAGCATAACAGTATAGTCGTCCAAAGATGAAGAAATGATGCACAAGACTCCTTTTTATAAGTTCCGTTTGACTTTACGAAACCCTAAAATCCAATTCAAGCTCAAACCCTAATTTTTCCTTCAATAAGGCGTCCTTTTCACCTTTAGCTCAATAATCATATTTTAATTAAAACATCACCTTGATAAATGCGCCCACATTAATTTCCTTTGGCTTTGGAAAATTCACCAAATATTAATTATAACCTTAATGAAGGCGCCACCCTTTGAGTCCACCTTTTAAAACGACATTAAGTCATTCGACTAGGCCAAGGTGATAAAATAACATTTTAATTATAATGTTATTTTTAAGTGAAATGAGCTCGACTTCCCAGAATTGCATTCTGAAGCCCAAAACTGAATACGCCACTTGAATCAACTGAAGGGGAAGGTCAACTGCCTGATACCATCCTGATTACTGCCAAAAAAAGAATTTACTAAAAAAAGTAAATTCCAAAAAGTGCTCTGAATGCCGAGATGAACATACCACTGCGAAGCCCTCTGAAAACCCAGAAGGAATCCGCCATTGAATCCACCATCTCTGAACATCGACCTCCTCAAAAATAGGAAACCCTAATTTATCTTCCGACTAGCCTTCAGGTTTCCAGAAAAAAGGCCAACGGTCACAAGAACAATCAGGTTTGAGAAGGGGACATTACAGGCTGTTGCTCTGGGAATTTCATGTCAAGGTCTGGAGTCATCACCCGATCCAAGTTGAGAATTTGAGCCTGAAACTAAACATGAACGTCATAGAAGTGCTTAGAAGACCCGGTAGATGAGGATCGCCTGTGCTTTCGCTCAATTCTAACACTTCCTATTTTTTAGGGATTCTGCTTTTTTTGCTTTTTGCTTTTTTCGTTTTTGGCATTTCTGGACCAATCTGGAATTTACTATTTTTAGAAAGTTGCTTTTTGCTTTTTTCTATTTTTAGTAAGTTTCTATTTTTAGAAAGTGCTAGGTCTCACTGGCAGTGGAGTCGAAAGTTTCCACTTTTAGAATTGAAAAGTAGGCAAAAGTCAAGCAAAAACGGAAAAATCATGAGAAAAGCAAGGAAAAGCGCATGCAAAATCTGGAAAATCAATTGAAAATCTCACCTTCAAGGAAGAAAAATCAACGAAAAATCAAGTAAAAAGCAAGAAAATTATAGTGAAATTTGCTTAAGTCTGGAGAGGTGTGCCCCATAGAGAAATCCAGTTGAATCATGAAAATATCCATTTAAAATTCATTCATCAAAAGAAATCCATTTGGATGATTAAAAATTCTAGTTGAAAGTCGAATTTCCAAGGTGAAAATTGGCTAAGGAAAATGAAAATTCGAATTGGGACTTCAAGAATTCCAAGATGAAGTTAAAATCCACTTGAAAGGATAAAAATTCCAGTTGAAAGTCGAATTTCCAAGGAGAGAATTGAAATTTTTTCTAAGGCAATGAGTTACCTTGGTAAAAGGAGAAAATCCAGTTGCAAAGTGGATAAGTCCACTTAAAGGTCGATTTTTCTAAGGCAAAGAGAAAATAAAATAACTTAAGTTTTTATTAAAAACTTAACAACCAAGCAAGAAGGGGCGCCCTTGAAAAATCAAAAGGAAGATAAGATTGCTTTTTGCGTTTTAAAACAAAGCACCCAATCAGAGAAGAGGTCGACCCAGGCCAATAAGGAAACTTTTTATTACAAAAGAAGTGCTTGAGAGTTTATTTTTCATTATTCACAGGTCAAATTTTCTCACAGGCAAACTTCTCTCAGCCAAAGGCGTCCTTCTTTTCTTCTCGAGCTGCAAGTTACATTGATTCCAGAGCACAAGGTTGGATATTTTTCTTCTATTTCCAGATTTCTCAAGCAATTGCAGAGTCATAGCTGCGAATTTGAAGAAGGAAAAAATAATTTTTATCTTGGATTCACAAAAAAACTTCAGTTTTCAGCTCTAAAAGTCCAGTAAATTGTTTAAAAAATTCTTTGAATGTTCTTAAAAAAAGATAAGGCTGGTAAAATTTCATTTTATTAAAATTTATTCTCCAACCAGCCTAGGCAGTCGAGTTCTAGAATTTTTTAATTAATTTATTTAAATATTCTCCAGCCATAAAATCGCCTTCTTTGCAATTTGTGAAAATTTTCTAACTTCGAGCTTCGTACAAGCACAATGTCTACTTCAAAAAACGTAGGAGGTGGAGTTAGAAAGATCCAAGTGAAAGAAATTCTCAGGGAATTCTATCCAGAATCTCAACTGTCATCGAAATGGAAGAAAGTAGCGGATACTAACTTCGAGCAATTCAATGCGATTCAGCACAAGAAAAGGATGTTTGGCACTGAACATGAAATGCCCATGCCTATTGCAACCAACATGGTTAAATGCGGACTTCACCAAGCAGCAGGATTTCCACCTGCAGTTCAGTGCAGTGAGCTGATAGTTGAGTGCGCCAAAAGATACAATCCACAGACAAGATCCATTAAAGCATCTAACGGGATCACTTTGGCATACTTCACAGAAGATTCAGTCAGAGAGGTGTTTGGTATTCCTCGTCGTCACAAAATGTTGAACAGGACCCAAGAGGAATCACAAACCATGTTTGATCAGGCCAAAGAATCTTGTATGGATATAATTAATTCCAACTGGGTTAAGGAACCGAAGAGGCATCGTTCTAAGCTACCTAAGAGATTGATTTGCACAGATTTTAAAGAAGAATATAGTGACATGATCTACATGCTGAATAGGATTAGGGGTACTTCTTAGGGATCTTTCTTCGAAGTGTGGATGTTTTCATACGTAGAGGAGGTCGTATTAGGAATGGAAACAATAAATTGGGCTAAATTAATAAGTGACAACATTGATTTCTAGTTAAGAAACTTGGAGAAGACCAAGACCTTCTATATGAGTTCCTACATAGTCTACATCCTAGTCCGGTTTACCAAATATAAAGGATTGATTTGCAAAGGGGAAGTTGGACTTCGAAATAACCAGTTCAAAGCATATGATTGTTACCCATAGCTACAGTTGCATTATAAGGACAATTATAAGATAACCAATGACGCCTTCCTCATGTATATCACTCAATTGCTTCAAGGAGGAATTCAAAAGAGGTTATCTAAAGAGGCTATGGTATTGCTTGATAAATTCGGATCTTGGTTCATCCAATTTCCGACCTTTACATATATAAGAGTTCATGGATTCCCAGATGCTCCGTATAAACTCCCCCGGTATCCAACGGACAAGATTATTATGCTTGAAGTTGCAAGGCAGTTGGCACATGTGGATTCCATTCAAGGGAAAAAGAACAAACAAGGAGTGGATTTTCCTGTTGCAATTGGGAAAATGCTAGAAGTCTGCCCCTCATTGCAATCAGCCAAGGCAGCAAAATTAGAATTACAATTTTATAAGTTTGGCACTTATAAACTGAGGTCTGATTATGATCCATATTTGAGAATTCACAGGAAGAAGTGCCTTCATGTTATGCAGATTGAAGACTATTGGTCTAACTTGGTGGACGAATATGGAGTCAGGAAGAAGATGTGGTCTAGAATTCCAGTAGACCTTGTGAAAAAGTGTGACTTATTCCCCGTTCCTGACCAGGTAAAAGACAATGGAGAATACGTGCATCCTCAATTTGAACATGAAAAGAACAAGCCTATCTTGTTGCCCAACTGGACACAACCTGAGTTGACTGATTTGAATGTATTGATGAAGGACATTGTAGCTTACTGTAGGGAATGGGTGGATAAACAGATCAGCAAATTAAAAAAAGAAGGAATCTCCCTTACCTATGTCACGTTGAGCAATGAGGAAAGTCAAGGAGAAGCAGTTGGAGAAGGTCCTGATGAACTTCCATGTCCAAGCAAGAGGAAGGCAATGGTTGAAGATCTTCAAACAAAGGAAAAGGAAGCAGCTAGTAAAGAGTTGGAAAGTAAGAAGCAAAAGGTGAATGAAATTCCTTCATCTTCAAGTACGTTATCTATCAGAATAGCAGAAGAAGTGTCCATTGCTGAGATCGAACCAAACCATGAACAAGAGCTTGAATTTCAAGAGTTAGAACAGCTGGATTTTCTTCAAGAGCAAACCTTCACTAAGTGTTTGGAAGGAGGTGAAACATTGATGATTGAAGGCATGGGAGATATTGAAATCCTTGAAAACAATGAGGAGCTGGGAGATGAAATAATTTCTGCCTTGAAAGGGATTGATGATGATATTCAATTGGAGGATGGGATGGAATTATCCACTATCCCAAATTGGTTGACTAAAAGTTTGATGAAGAAATCTCAACCACTGGATGAAGTCCAACCAATTGAAAGCATGCAAATTTTTTTAGAGAGGATTGGCAAAGCTAAAACACCAAAGAAGCCTAAAAGGTACTCTCGGATTATCAGAAATGGTGCAGGATCTAGGGTTTTCCAAGTTGTAGTCCCAAAGGTTGACAAGCCTAGAGATCAGATTACTCCTATGGACTATGATGTTACAACGTTGGACATTGGGCCAACCGCAATAGAACAAGATTTCCATGAGCTAGCAGACACTTCCAAGGCCATCAAGGAGAAGTTTGACAAAACCGAGGAGAAGAAGGAAAGACTAGAGTTGGAAAATTTGAGACTAATAGAGTTCATTCAACAAATAATAGACCCCTTGCGCCAAGAAGGTGAAGCTTTTATCCCACCATCATCCCTTCCTCTGGAATCCGTTGACACTCTTGAAGCTATGAGGATCACAAGCCAAGCCACTAGGAGTTGGATCAACAATATCTCAAAGCAGATGGAACAATTCTTGGAGAAATGTGCTCAGACCTATGACAGATCAGCCTTGCTTATGACTGAAATTGGCCAGGTTGAAGATAATTGGGAAGACTTCCAATACATAAATGACAAAGTAATACCTCGTTTGAGGGTTTTAAAGGAAGTATCCCTGCAAATATTGATCCAAAAAGGTGTTATTGATGAAGGAGCCTCATATGATTTCAGTAGATGGTATCATTCCTTGTTAGCAAAGAAGAAGATATATGATGGAATGAAAGAAGAGTGTGCTGTTATACATAATTCTCCTGGAAAAATACAGCTTAGAATCCTCACCTCTCTTGAAGGATTAACAGGGCAGGAGCATCATGATACAAATGGCTTGGATTTGGAAGGATTGAAGAGAAGTGTGATGAATATTTACTTCAAGGAAATGCAGATTATCACAGAAAACCAGCTTGATGACATGTCTTCTCTTTTGACCTTTATGGATAGCTTTCGGAAACAAGAAGGTAGATGGGAGTGCAGCTGGATTCTATGCCAAACATATCAATGGAGGAGCTCAATTTGGTGTTAACAAAATTTCTTGCATTTGTAGCCAGAGAGCAGGCCAAGGGGAATTGCATTTTGGATCCCCACTTGCTCGAGTAATTTGCAAGGTGACATTATTTTCCACACTCCAAGTGGCTCGTCCTACTTGTGCCATGTGTCCATGAGTTAGTTATGCTTTTTAGGGTTAGGGTTTCTTGAATTAATCTTGGCCATTGATGTCAAATCAATCTGGGCCGTTGCTTTGTAATTCGGGTGCCTATTTAAACCCCATTCATTTCATTCATTCAGAGAGACTTGTGAAATTGTTGCTACTAGTGCTATTCAAATAATGATTTGATTCATAGTTGAGCATTTGTTATTTTGAGAGCTTCCATGGTTTCATATTTCTTCAATAAAGTAAATTAGTTTCAACATTTTTATATGAATGAAAGATTGATAGTGTTGAAAATAGTGAAATTAGTTCATACCTTTTTCAATTGAATGATTTTCAATTTGATGTGCAAGGTTAGTCTGAACTTTGAAATTGTTTAACTTGAATTCTATTACCTATATGCATTGTTCGAATTGATGGTGGCATTGTGTAATAGGACATCATTCGTAAATCCCATTGAAGATTGCACCATCTTTGTCTAGTTGTAGTCATCGTGCTTGGCAAAGCAAAGCTTGGTTTAAATTTCACTATCCAACATTTGTCTCTTAAGTTCATGGGAGTAGTTTAGCATAAGTCTAGTTTCTAAACCCTCATCCCTTTTTCTTTTTTTTCAAAATCGGAAACCCCCAGAATACAAGAGCATTCAACGTCAAATTAATCTAAATCCCTCCTTTTGAGTAATTTGTTGTCCAAGGTCCCTTTGTGATACTAGCATATCACATCATCCATTGAGCTTGTCCATCCCCCAACTTATGAAACATTGGAATTACTGTATGACCTTTCTAGCAATCTTAGCATACTGTTGGCGTAAAAACTAACACCTCTAGAGTGCAGGTTTGTACGGACAGCTATGCACACTACGTAATGAGTGCTCTTCAAATTAGGAGGGGAAGCTCCCTCGTAGTGCTGGAATGCGTGGAAAAGAAAAGTAATCTAAGTCCTATCTTTTTGTTCTCAGCTGGAAGAGGCACAAGGTTAAGAAAACCAAGAACGTTGCAGCTAAGGATTTTCTGGTTTTGCAGATCATTAACTACAACTAAGCTAACTACTTTAAATCTATCCAGTTTCCTCAAGAAAACAAAGCATGAGGAAATGGAGCAGGGATGATTATCGAACGATAAGCCGGGTACAGACTCACAGCGTGAAGGCAAGGTGGCACAACTATCTGCTTGTCTGAATAGGCTTATTGGAAACAACAATACACGATAAACTAAGTACAAATTCTCAGCTTGAAGGCAAGGTGGCACATCTATCGGCTCAATCTGAATAAGTTTATTATTCACACACATCATACGATAACCAAGAACAGATTCTCAACTTGAAGGCAAGGTGGCACATCTATCAGCTCAATCTGAACGAGTTTATTGAACACAAAACATGAAGGATAGCCAACTAGGATAATAAATTGCATTGGCGAGACACGCATACAATCTACGATCAACTAGCCACTATATCTAACTAAAGCAAGAATTCACCATTATAATTGCATGAAACTCTATGTGGCATAACAATTCATCATAATAGTGAAGACACATGAACAAATACCAAAAGAGCAATATTGAGGGCAAGGTAGGCACAAGATATATTTCTCTCTCGCAAAAGTTATGTACAAATGAGCAAAAACTCTTATTTATAGACATCAAAAGGTGTAGGGAACCCTAAAATCACCTTGAGTCAACTACAGTCTTGCAATGCATGCAAGATTTATTGCTAAACCCTAATAAAGCAAACTATACGGTTAACTGGAAAACTACCATCAGTTAACCAAAACATCTAATCTAAAAATGGACAATTGTGCAAACATGCACGTCCTTATTGAAAGCAAGTTAACTGGAACACTACCATCAGTTAACGTAAAACCTAAATACAACTCTAAGTGAATAAAGCTAATCCCAGAATAGATATGCATGAGATGAGACAACGAGTTAACTTGAAAAGGTAACGCCAAGTTTAACTCCTGTGTGTAATGTCTATCCTGAGAGGTGGGAATTGAAGTCTACTGGCCGTGATCTCGAACAACCAATTCCTCAACGAGATTGTTAACTGCATCAACATTTGAATGTCAACAACTTGAGCAATCTTGGCAATCTTTACACACTCAAACTAGCATTTCACCGACTGGTAACTTTGGCGGCTCTGTAACTGAAGTGATGGCCAACATCTCCTCTGCAACTTGATACAAATCGGTCTCAGCTTTTCTAACGAAATCATGAATTAAGACCAATTTGGTCTTGAATTCAGTCTGTGTGTACTGTACTATGAAAAACTCGCCTGTTGATTGTGAACTTGACTATGTTCTGACAAGATTTCTGGAAAGCTAAAAATAGCCTATCGAAGGTCAATTTTCAGCTTAAAATCTGAGATATGGGTTTTGTCCAGAAAAAGATTCTAAGACAACCTAGAACGTCAGAAATGCAAAAATCTGACTTCTACTCAACCATGCAAAGAGTTTTCAGTTGAGAAAATTAGAAACTCAAGAACGAATGTTCTGAAGTTAAAAATTCCTGAAAAATCAAACGCACGATTTTAATTCGAGGAAGCTATATAGAAATGATCCAGATGCTGAGACTTGTCGAATTTTGCCAATTTCAGGAACATGCGAACTGAAAACTGAGAGAAATTTGAGAAACAAGGAGGAAAAAGACGTTTTTAATAAGCTCTTTCTTCTGTGAAAATCGCCCCTATTCTTCAAATTTGCTGATGAATGTGAACTTTAACTTGCAAAAAGAAGTGTTTGATGAAATCACCTTTGTGAACTGATGATGAATTCGCCTTTGATTGCTAAAATTCGCCTTTACTTGAGAATTACGAATTTGCCTTGAAGATACGTCTTTGCCTTGAAGAAATACGAATTTTTCTTGAAAAACACGCCTTTGCCTTGAAGAAAAACGAATTTTGTTTGAAAACATGGATTTCTCTTTAAAAATATGAATTTCTCTTGAAGCTTGGTGAATAAAAAATGAAGGTGCCATGTTTAAATAAGAGAAAATTCGCACCAACTTGTTGACTGCAAGATTTAAAACCTTAGCTGAAAATAGAAGGCTTCTGATTGGACCCCTTTCAGTTACATTGATACTGACACTGAGTTCGGAAATAAATAATAATAAATTAATATTCATCATGCAATTTGCAAAGGCATCAATTTTAGAGATTCGCCATTTTAATGCCAAAATATGCAAAATAAATATTAAATATTATTTAACTTCAGTTGACAAACCGAATGAAGCTTTGAGATTCACCGGCAAACTTCACTGATTCCGAAAAGTCATCATTTGGCCTCATTGGCGTCCATTTGCTCAAGTTATTACACTTTTTATTAACTTCCTACTTTGTAGCTGACAAAGTTACGACCGCCATCTTCGACATTGATTTCCGGTGACCGGGTGATGCTGAGACTAGACGACATTCATCGAAGCCTCAGAACAAGGAAAAATGTCTATTGGGAGTCATCACCGCAAAATCCATCATTTAACACCTCAAAAAATTAGGCACCCTTGATTAAATTCATTTTTCCCAGACTTAACCATTTCTTCAAACTACCATCTCGACACTTCAAACGGCCGCCGACGGCGAACGGTGAACCCTGCCGACAGAAACCAAGCTCACTGCATGCCTGAACTCATTCTGCATCCAACGACTATACGCACGTCATATGAAAAGATCGTTAAGGGCCTCAAAAGTAAAAGCGCCCCTGGCCTTCAGTTGCACTGACACCATTTTGACGAAAGTTGAACTCTCAACCAGATGCCCTACTTTGACCTCTGATATCTGGAGTTGGGATAACCCGATTCGAGCCACGTTTGTTTTAACGGACAACCAGAAGGATCTACAAGAGACGTCTCTAGAGGTGACGAAGCAAGAAAACTGCTTCTAAGACCTCAAAAATGCCAGTGCGTATTTTATTTAAAATATACGCTTCATACTTAGCCATTTTCCAGATGTTTTCACTTTTCAGCATTTCGCCAAAGACCTCGCACGTACCAGCGTCTGCCAAATCCCGGAAGCTGATGCTGGGCTTGTTGAATAGATAAAGTAATTACGCTCAAGTCTCGTGAAGACTTCGAACGCGAACGACCTCATCTGACAGGCCTAAAGGCTAGGCGCCTCTGGACTGTAGAAATACAATGCAAATTTTATGTTGGTCCGCCCGTGAAATTACGTGCTTGGTAGAACCTCTGCCACGATCACCTGGAACGTCGGATTGACAGGCAGGATGATGCAATGCGAAGCTGGACTAGAGTAGTACTGATGTCAGGAAGACCTTGTCTGCAAATTTGACCATCTTAAGGGTCATTTTAACCAGCGCCCCTGAGCTGTAGTTGCACTGGAAACGCAACGAAGAAGCTCAAAGATGTGAAATCTTCATTATAAGCTCATCTTCAGATGTTGGCTGCCGGAACTCTGAGATTCGGATGACTGCGTTTGATAGCTTGTTGGATAAGCAGACTAGTCGTGAAGAGATTGATTGCATGAGCTTCCAAAAGTACCAAGATCTACCCCCCCTTTAAGAAGGGCGCCCTCAAGCTACAGGCGTGCTTTTGCTGAAAAAGGACAAGTTTCTCATATGTGAAACTTTGGAAATTTCAACTTCTGTCGCCAGTTGCCGGAGCTGTGGGTCTCGGAAAGCTTTGCTGGATAGCTCATCGGATAGCCAGACCAATTATGAAGAGTTTGATTGTATTTATGAGTATTTTCAACAAGATCTTGACCTTCAAAAAGAAGGGCGCCCCTGGGCTACAGTTGCGCTTTCTTGCTTTTCTCTGAGAAATCTTCATAATTTAATCACAAAAAACTCCGTCTTGACCACTGAAATGATCATGCGAAAGCATAGTTGCTGTCGTGAAATGCTTCTTCATCGTGAAATGCTTCGTTCTGAGTCTCCAAATCAGGTTCTGATCAATGAATGAGGCCTTTGACTGACAAAATACTGATAAAACTCCATGCTTGATATTGCCCAAAACTGTACTTGACATCATTTTAGCAAGATTTAGACTCTTTTAAACAAAATTCCTTGATGAAGCAAAAAATTTGGTTTGGGTACAACACATACGAGGTAGTTTTTCAAGAGAGGATAGAGCATCTTTGGACTCTTTATTCTAGAGTGTTCGGTGTGTCATAAAACACGCATCAACAGTTTTCTATGAGTAAAGACAACTATATATTTAGTCAATGTAATGTCCCTTTTTCAAGTATAATTGGTTTGTGAATAATTAGTCTATTTTCCGAGTTTTTCCGTAGGTTAATTGGTAAGCAAGGGAGAAATCCAAAGTTCTTGGAGAGCACTAGATTAGTCAAGCAGTGGTGTTGTTCATGGTAGTGAATTTAGATGATCTTGTTGAGCCTCATGGTGCTTTCAGAATGCAATTCCATCCTTCTGGGAGCTCTCCAAAGTTCTTGGAGAGCACTAGATTAGTCAAGCAGTGGTGTTGTTCATGGTAGTGAATTTAGATGATCTTGTTGAGCCTCATGGTGCTTTCAGAATGCAATTCCATCCTTCTGGGAGCTCTCCAAAGTTCTTGGAGAGCACTAGATTAGTCAAGCAGTGGTGTTGTTCATGGTAGTGAATTTAGATGATCTTGTTGAGCCTCATGGTGCTTTCAGAATGCAATTCCATCCTTCTGGGAGCTCTCCAAACTTCTTAGAGAAGCATGGTATTTTTAGATAGTTGCCAAGTTGCTTCGATTCATCATCCTAAGTCCTCAGTGACATATTGGTATGATCAAAATTTCATATTTGTCTCATTTCAATGTTTTCCGCAACTTGGGTGATTTATTTAATTATTTAAATAATTATAAGTTGTCCTAAGGAGGAAATATTAAAAAGACAACTAAGGTATAATTATTTATTTACAAGTGTTTTAGTTGTGCCTATAGGGGGCACCTAGGCACAAGGGAGTTTTTTGCACATAATTAATTATTTAATTTGAAAAAGGAGTTTGTGGAGGAAAAAAGGGAGATTATTATTTTATTATTATTATTTCCTCTCTAGAATGTTATAAAAGGTGGTTGAGAGCTCATTGTTGAGGTTATACTTGATATGATTTTTGCTTCTGCATTTGAGAGAACTTGTGTTCATCTCAAATTTTCTTGAGGACAAAAACCCTCTTGAAAATGCTAGTTTTTGGGATGAAAACCCCCTAGCTAATTTTGGTGGTTTCATATAGGAGCCACAACTATGCCTACAATTGAAGTTTCCAATCTTGTTGTTGATAATGGGTAAATTTGATGTGTTTTGATGAGTTGATTTGTAGAGTGTGTTTGATGTTGTTTTGGTGAGTTTCCTTATTAGCGGAGTTTTGAAGTGATGGAGTTGTTGGGCTAGCTGTACCATTCCCTATATTGCTCGTACTTCTTCGTGGGCCATACCTGCAAGAGTTTTCTGATCTTATTTGAAGTGTTGCTGCAAATCATCATTGTTCCTTGGCTGTACAAACCTATTCTTGTCGCCTAAGCTGCAAGTAGTGAAGTGTGAAGTTTTAGCAAGCCATACCATTGCATGGGTTGGCTGTACTAGCTGGTGAAGGGAGTGTGTGAAGTGAGGAAGGGGTTCGCTCCCTTTAAGGGGTTGCACCTTATTGGTAGGCCATACATGAAATAAACATTTAAGTATAAGTGACATTTACATATGGACATTTATTTCTTATACTTTAAGTAATATTTCATTTATATAGTTTTAGGATGTTTGAGATGGGTTTTGGATCTCGGGGGTTACAATGCAAATTCTAGTTTTTGGAGGATCTTATCATTTTTCAGACTTAGTCAAATTTCAGTAATCAACAATTTTCAATGTGCTCTTAGTGTAATGTTTTGATTTGATAGTTTATTAGCATAATTTTGTGATATCAGACCTACATTCACCTTCTAATGTCATCTATTTGAGGTAAACCTTTGTTGGGTACTTGAGTATTTTGTTATCTATGCTATTTGGTTTCAATTGGGTAGTAGTAGCAATCTTTATTTGTGATCAAAACTTTATGCTAGCATATATCAACATTGTATCTTTCTAAATAACGTTATGTATTACATTGGATATTTTGTAATACCTTGGATGGTAGTACTACTAGTGGCTTTGTTTTGTACTCAATGCATTTGCTCACTCCATTGAATAAGTGGAAGTAGTTGTGCTTAATGTAATTGTACTTCACTGAATAAGCGGGAAGTGCCTGTGCTTAAAGTAATTGCACTTATTCCACTGAAACTCCGACAGAAGTCTCTAGGCAGCAGGAGGCGTCTCCGGTACCGGAGATGCGTCTCGGAGGGGGGGAGACGCGTCTCCCGACAACTATGATTATAGCTTAATTTCAGCTGAATATTTTCAAAAAATTTGGGGTGGTTACAGTTGTTGTAGGTAAATGTGATTTAATATTTAATCAAGGACATACTTGTCTCAATTACGATGTTGCTCTTTCTTTTTTATGCATTGATTGCTTTGCCTAGAGATGATGCTTTTTAGGGGAAAGGATTATCTATGTGTTGTACTCATACAAAACTTTTGTATTATGTCAAGTTTAGAAAAAAAAGGTGTTTGTTGTTTTCTCAAAAAGAATTGTTTTAGGTCTTGTTTGCTTTGCATTGTCTTGTTTCCCTTTGGTCCTTTTCTAACCATTAGAGGATCATAAAATTTAAGCACTTGGAGAATTGAACATGCCTCAATGAAGAAGTAAAATTTCCAAAATTGCATTCTAGTACAAAGGCGCATATTGAAAATAGTGTGGCACCAAAGTTAGAGGAAGTTTGTGTATTTAGGTGCACTTGGAGATTAAAGCACACCTCAGCAAAGGTTGTACAATTTTGAAATCTCTAAAGCTAATGTTTGAACATGCACTTGAGAGCTTCAACACACTTGTACAAAGCAATTTTTGACGACATCAAGGGGATATAGTTCTTTGATGCACGTTTTAGGGTATTGTTGCTCTTTAGTGAGACACCCTACTTTGAAAATTTAAGTGCAATGTATAGGCATTCATTTTAGCTCAAGTGCACACCTATACAAATGAAGATTGTTTCCTTTTTAAACATAATATAGACAAAGTTTTTAGAGTTTTTGTTTTAGTCTTAAGTGTTGGTGCACATGTGAAAGATTAGGTGTATTGATACAAGGTGTGTGCAAAGGAGAATTTGAGCACCATATATAAGCATACACCAAAAGAATAGGCACGTGCTTTGTAGAGATCAATTTTGCTAGCTTAAAGGTGCTTGGGAGTTTCAAGCACATGGAGAAGGGATTAGACCTATGTGAAAGATAAAGCATGTGCCATTGATAGCAGTCAATATTTCCATACTGTAATGTCCCCTTCTCAAACCTGATCGTTCATGTGACCGTTGGCCTTTTTTCTGGAAACCCGAAGGCTAGTCGGAAGGTAAAATTAGGGTTTCCTATTTTTGAGGAGGTCTTTGCTCAGAGATGGTGGATTCAGTGGCGGATTCCTTCTGGGTTTTCAGAGGGCTTCGCAATGGTATGTTCATCTCGGCTTTCAGAGCACTTTGTGGAATTTACTATTTTTAGTAAATTCTATTTTTGGCAGTATTCAGGATGGTATCAGGCAATTGACTTTCCCCTTCAGTTGACTCAAGTGGCGTATTCAGTTTTGGACTTCAGAATGCAGTTCTGGGAAGACGAGCTCATTTCACTTAAAATAACATTATAATTAAAATGTTATTTATCACCTTGGCCTAGTCGAATGACTTAAGGTTATTTTAAAAGGTGGACTCAAAGGGTGGCGCCTTCATAAAGATTATATTTAATATTTGTTGAGTTCTCCTAAGTCAAGCAAATTAAATTGGGCGCACTTATCAAGGTGATGTTTTAATTAAATATGATTATTGAGCTAAAGGTGAAAAGGACGCCATATTGAAGGAAGAGATTAGGGTTTGAACTTTGAGTTGGATTTTAGGGTTTCGTGAAGTCAAACGAAGCTTATAAAAAGGAAGTCTTGTGCATCATTTGAGGATCTTTGGAAATTATACTGTTATGCTGCCGGATTGGCTCTGGGACTGCTTCGAGGAATGAAGGCCTCCTAGCATTGGGCATCACTTCGTGTTTGAAAGACAACATCTAGTGGTGAATTTCAGTCTACTTGTGAGTGCATCTTAGTTTATTCATTTGTGTTCAGTTTTGCATTGTAAAATCTGTTTTTGGGCATTTTAGTGTTGCAGCTTTAGCTTCATTTCATACAGCAGATTGCATGTTTTACTCATAGCTTGTAAAAGACAAAAAATATCGTTCTGGGTATCATTCATATCTCTTTGTTAGACCTAGGCGCCTCATTGTCCAAACTTGTGGATTTTTTAGTGAATGCATCAATTTTTAAAGAGAGGTCGATTTTCTCAGCTGGGCCGTACCATGTACTTGCATTGAAAATCGTGCATTATTCATTGAAGACATTTTGAGTCTGTTTTAAGTGGTTAATTTGAGCGCCATCTTGTTAGGATTGTTGTGCAACAGTAATCTTGTCAATTGAGCAAGTTTCTGGAAAGTTGTGAGCATTTGATTAGGACCATGGACTGCTGTTAATTCTTTCAATAAGCAGATTTGTAACAGGAAACAGAAACAGCATCTTGATCCTTGAAACATCTCGATTGTGGTACTCATTTCTAAGATAAAAGTAATTCTCTATGATGTAATATTGATCCAGTGATGTCACAATGATGTTGGCAGGCGTAGACCTCTTATTCTTGTAATCTGTCAGTAGTACTGGCAGTCCTTTTTATTATTGCTCAAATCTGGTTGTGTTCTCATTTTCTTTCAAAGTCATTGTAATAGTGATAGCTCCGCCCTATGGTCGCTACTATCCCATTCTGGGTTAGAAAGCACATTCTGGGTGTCGAGAGTTTTCAGCTTTCAGCATTTTCTTTCAAGCAATAGGTTCTGTAATCACTCCGTCATATGGTCGCCCCTCACTCCGCATTGGATTGGGTAGCACATACTTGACGTCGAGTTCCTTTCTGTTTTTAGAGTAGAGGATCCTCTGACCAATGCTCACCATCATCGGTGCCATTCTGGTTAGGGTTGCTTCCTTGCACGTTTTGGTTTTCTCATCTAACCTTAACGGGTGCACTGCTTTGTAATGTTGTAATCTGATAATTGAAAAACAAAAAAAAAATTGGCTCGGAATATTTCACATACCTATATATAAGCACATGCTAAAGGGGTAAGATGTTCCTATACATAGAAAACTTTTGATGCCAACTTGTTCCAAGTGTGCCTAGCCAAAGGGGGACGTGCCTTTTTAAAGGCATTGCTTTTTCTTATTATTATTTTTTTTGTTCCAGCTGACTTGCCTATTTTAAGAGGTGCCTCTTTTGACAAAGGGTAGCTCTTCTAAAAAATAGAACTATTTATAAAAGGATAAAATATTATTTAAACAAGCAGAAACAAATATTAATAGAGTCCAGCACCCAAATTTGGAGGATAATTATTTATTTAAAATAGTCTTTGACTTGTATTCTTCACACAGCAGTAGGATTCCACTCTTTATAGTAGGTGGGCAGTTGACAAACAACAAAATTCCATTCATCTACAATAACTAAATCAGGTACAACAGGTTGTTAGCAGCAAAATTTCGTTTTTGCAGGCATATATCAGCACAAGCAGCAGCTACAGGAGGTCATTTTGAAGAAAATTTGTCATAACAACAGCTGTAGAAGGCAATTATACTCCAATTCTTCCAATTCCCTCTTGAAATTTGTAAAATTCAAGTCAAAGAAAGTAGAAATTGTTATGATCAGCAGCATAAAGCATCCATAAAGGAGGTTGCATTAATAATTTTACATTCACAAGATGCAATATTCAGCTCTTTCTTTGGAGGTGCCTTCAATCCTTGTTCATGGATACCCTAAGGTGTGGGAAACTAACTTGTTTCATGTTCTCTTAAAGGGTATGAACCTGTTGTGACCTAACTCACACCTCGCCCCATTGCAGATGGGGACCCTTGTTGTTTGCTTTTAGGGTTTTGCTTTCGCCTGCTTTCGTTTTGTCTGCTCTTCGTTTGGGGGTTTTTTAGCTTCAATTTTGAACGGTCACCCGAGTCGAGTCAGTGAAATTGAGTCTGGATCAATGTATAAACGTCACCATGGTGCTTAGAAGGCCTGGGAGACGAAGATCGACTGTCGTTTCGGTCGATTCTGACACTTCCATATTTTTAGGGTTTCTCACCCCGGGCCCCCTATTTTTTAGGACCTATTTTTTTGGCACTTTTGGGCAATTCTGGGATCCCTATTTTTTAGGGTCTATTTTTAGAAAGTTGCTATTTTTGGAAAATTTCTATTTTTAGAAAGTTTCTATTTTTAGAAGGGCCACGAGTTTCAAAAACGCACTCAGAAGTTCGAAACGAGCAACGAAACTCTCAGAAAATCGATTCGAAGATTTTTTGAAATTTTGGTAAAAATCTGGAAAAATCACAAAAAAGTTCAAAAACCTGGAAAATTCATTCGAAAATGGTGAGAAATTCTGGAAAATCACTGGGAAATCTGGTAAAAGCACTAAAATGGTTGAAGATTTGATGAAATTCATCAAGAAATCTGAACATTCATGAAGAAATCTGCAAGAAGTTCACGAAGTTCATGGAGTAATCTGGAAAATTGTGAAGAAATCTGGAAATTCATGGAAAATCTGAGCACAGTCATGGAGAAAACTGGAAATGGATGATAAGAAGCTTCAGCCAACTGGTCAATGGCATGAAAATCTGGGCAATGGCAATGAAGTTTGTCAAGTCCGCCTCTGTCAAAGATGTAAATGGCATGAAAATCTGGGCAATGGCACAAAAATCTGAGCAATGGACATACAAACCATGAAGTCCGCCCTTGGAAATGTCTAAGTTAGAGTGGCAATGGACAGTTAGATGCTGAAGTCCGCCCATGGAGAAAGAAGGAAATGTCTAAGAAAATCTGGCAAATGTCTAAGGCAAATGGTGAATGGTCAGGACCAAGCCAAAGTCCGCCCTTGACATGGCCATCCAAATGCCAAAGTCCGCCCCAGCCAAGAGTGAAATGGCAACAGATGTAATGAAGTCCGCCTAGAATATTTTCAAGTTGGCAAGGGAAAGCATGAAGTCCGCCCTAGTCTTGGCCAACCAAAGCAGCAAGTCCGCCCTATGCAAGAGGTCCATTGGCCAAGGAAACAAGGAAGTCCGCCTAAGTCAAAATGGAAGTGGCAAAGAAAAGGCTGAAGTCCGCCTATGTATGGCAAGCATAACCCCAAAGTCCGCCCTAGACATAAAAGGAGTGGCTAGAAAGAAGCCAAAGTCCGCCCAAAGTAAAATGAGATAAAAATGACTAAGGCATGAACAAAGACAAGTTAAAGTGGCCAAAGGCAAGCTGAAGTCCGCCTTAGGAAAGAGGAAAATGCCTAAAGCAAAGGGTCAAATGGCAAAACAAAAAAGGAAACTCCGCCATAAGCAAGGTTAAAATGGCCAAAAAACCAAAAAAGTCCGCCTTAGCAGAGAGGTAAAGTGGCTACAAAATGTGTGAAGTCCGCCTAAGATGAAAGGAAAGAAAAAATGGCTAAGGCACGAATGGCAAGGAAAATGCCAAAGTCCGCCATGTATTGGGAGTATAAAATTTGAAATTTTCCGAAGTCCAAACCTCTGAGAAATGAAAATATACCTGGCACTCGAAGATTCGCCCAAGGAAATATGAAGAAAAATCTTCGCCATGGCTAGAAAAATTGAGCAAATGGACGAAATAAAATTGGATTTGTCAAGGAAAATTTGTGAAAAATCAAGAGAATTTGGATGAATAAAATCGGACATGGCGAAAGAATTTTGGAAAATTTATGAAAATCAAGTCATGGCTAGAAAATCTTTGGACATGGCTAAGAAAAAGTTGGACGTGACTAGAAAATGTCGGACAAGAAACATTTTTGGCCAAATAAAATTGAACATGGCCAAATATTTTTGAGAAACGATCAAAAAATCATGAACAAATAAATTGGATGATCGAGAATATGGCGAGAAATTTTCGAAAAATCAAAAGTAATTAGTCATAAAAACGAACGGGTTGGAATGGACACATAAAATAATTATTTTTAATTATTTTAATATTTTATTTCCAACACCAAAAAGGAGATAAGTCATGAAAATTTCAAAATTGGAAAGTGAGAAAAAGAGTCTTGTTGGACTGTGAATGAAATTAGAAACTTTCCCGGACGAAGTTGTTAAGGATAGAACTTGCCATTCAGAAACGAAGTGCAAGAATGAGTTCGAACTTGATGCAAAGGAAACTTTGCAAATATGCTAAAATGATCGACCTTCTCACTTCTATAAGTGATTTCATTTTTCATTTTTGCAATCACTCGATTTTGAGAAGAAAGGTGGTGAGAGAAAAGTGTTTAAGGCAAAAGGCTGAAAGATTTTTGCAGCAAAGTGAAAGAAATATTCTGTTATCAGCTTGCATTGCAGTCGCAATCACGTCTTCACGAAGTCACAAGGCAGATTTTTCTTGTCCATTTCATGTTAACATGAAGTTCCACCATTCATTTTAATTCCAGCTTGTTATTTCTCGTAAAGTCTAAGTTGATTACCAGCTGGAATGTTCTTTCAAATTGATTTTAATATCGAATTCTGATTCTCCTTTCTTTCTTTCTCTTGCAGATCTATTTTTTTCGAAGCAGCCAAGATGAAATTTGCAAGCAAAGGTGTCCAAACTCAGTCAAAGATCAAGTCCAAGTGGGAGCACGTTCTTGACACAGACCTCGGCCATGTTGATCTTGAAGATTTCCGAAAGAGAATGTATGGAACTGACGGACGTCTGCCAACGCCAATCGCCATGAGGATGATGCGAAACGGAATCGTCCATGCAGCTGGATTTCCACCAGCAAAAGAATGTCCTGAGTTAATAGTAGAGTGTGCACTTCATTACAACGCACAAGACCGACAGATTGAAGCTCCTGACGGGAGAGTCCTTGCTTACTTGTCTGAACCAGCAATCCAGGAGACTTTTGGCATTCCAGTATATAACCGAACATCCTACCGCAGCAAACAAGACACATTCAAACTCTATCAAAGTCAGAAGGATCTATGTGCATCGAATATAAACAAAAATTGGTTGCTAAAACCAAAGCCTACTGCCAGCAAGATGCCTAAAAAGTTGATCAGAACCCACTTCAAAGAAGAATATGGTGATATCGTTCTGCTACTTAACAGAATGGTAGGCAGTGCTCACGGTGCCCCTTTCGAAGAATGGATGTATTATTTTATTGACGAGATAATCACTGGAGTCAAAATGTTTAATTGGTCCAGGATGATCAGTGACAGCTTGCACGAACAGTTGGTCAACTTTGAACAGACCAAAGTGTTCCACATGAGCTCATACGTTGTTTATTCATTGGCAAGATATTATAAATATCCTGGCTTGACATGCAAAGGCGTGGTTGGCAACGGTGAGGGGAAATTCAAAGTCTACGACTGCTATCCACAACTGCAGCTGAAAGAGAAGTCCCACTTCCGGCGAGCTCACGATGCATTTTTGATGTATATCACTAGGCTTCTTCAAGGCGGAACGCACCAGAGACTCTCGCATGAAGCCAAAAGCTTGATAAGCCGGTATGGATTCTGGTTTATTCAATATCCAAAGTTCACCTACATCAGAATCCAAGGATTTTCCGGAAATCCTTATAGGCTGCCTGTCTACCCGACAAATAGGATGGTGTTGTTGGAGGTGCTAAGGCAACTAGAAACATACCAGAACATCCAAAGACCCAAGCAGAAAGCTGCCGTCACCTTCCCCTTTTTCATCGGCAACATGGAGGAGTCATGCCCAACAGCCCAAGCAGCAGAGGTTGCTCGACTGGAGATTCAACAGTATCCTTTTATATCATACAAAGCCAGAAGCAATTTCGATCCGCTTCATCACATCAAGATTGTGGACGGAGAAAGATACAAACATCGGGTTGACCTAGAGGACTTTTGGGCCAACGCAGCCGATGAATACGATGTAAGAAGAAGATTATGGTCAAGGTTACCCCTGAGCATGATCAGAGCGACAGAGCTTTTCAAAATACCTGACCAGCTACAAGATGACGGGATATATGTGCAGCCAGGCTTCAAGGAAAATGAGCCGCTTCCACCTATGAAATGGTTCGAACCTGAGATGGGTGATCTAACCACTTTGATGCGCCCTGTTTTCAAATACTCTCAGTGGTGGATAGATAGGCAAGTAGAAGTGCTAAAACAGAGAAATATGCAATTTACCTACGAGTTGATGGGAGACACCGAGTCATGTTCTTCGAACGCCGGTGCATCTCATGCTGATGGACAAGCAGACGCTGCCAACTCCAAAAAGAGAAAAGAAGCCGATAAATCTGCAGTTCAAGACAAGGGTAAAGGGATAGATGAAGGTCCCTCGCGGAAGAAACACAAGTCCAAACCCCTTCAGTCGGCTACATCCCGGAACATAGAAGAGATGCTTGCCATGGATAGAGAATCCTGGGAAAATGCTATGTTACCTTCTCCAATTGAAAATATAGAGCCAATCCAAATAGAAGATGATAATCAACCCTCTCCGGCAAGCACAGAAATCTTGGAATCAGATAACAACACAGACATCGAGGATGGAGAATTCGAGGAAGGAATGATTTCCGCCCTCAAAGGCATTCAAGAGGACCCATCCGTCCAGGAGATCCAGGATATGCAGCTAGTCCAAGAAATTCAAAGTGTGCCGGAAATTCAAGAAGAACAGGAAGTACAGGACATGCCAGACGTCCAAAATCAAGAGGACATGATCGAACAGCCAACGGTACCTGAGTGGCTGAGGGAAAGATTGAAAAGAAAAGCGCCAGTGGAAGTCCCGGAGGAGGACAATGACGCAGATTTTCTTGCAAGATTAGAACAGACTGCCCCGAGGAAGAAGGCCAAAAAGTTCTCAACTATTCAAAGAGATGAAGCTGGAAATCGCACGGTGCAAATTGCAGTGCCTGCGGATGACAAGTTTCAAGACGAGATTGCTCCTGAAGAATATGTTATCACGACTGTCGACATGGGTCCGACATCAAAGGGGCAGGAAGTCGAAGACTTGGATAATTCAGTGGCCACCATCAAGGGCAGATTAGAAAAAGAAGTTGCCAAGAAGAAAGAATACAAGAAAGAAATTCAGCGTTTAAAAGATTATATCCAGCACCTGACTAGGCCACTAAACGAAGGCGAACAAGTGGCGCCTTTACCTCCAACCGCTTCACAGGAACCAGATGCTCATTTTGAAGAAGAATTGACAACAGCAAGGGAGGCTAAAGATTGGATGGTTGCAAGGAAAAAAGAGGCATTGGTGTTTGCAAGAAAGTTGGCGCAAGTAAATGAGCAGGCTTCCTTCATACTTTCACGAGTTGCAGATCTTGCAGAGTCATGGAGCAGCCTCGAGGACATTCAGAGCAGGATCATCCCATACATCCGAGAACTGAAAGGCATTTCAAAGCAACGGTTGATCGAAGATAAAGTTATTGAAGCCGGTGCAGCTTATGACTTCAACGGATGGTACTATGCCTTAGTCTCGAGAAGGGGAGTCCTCGAAAAGGTGAAACAGGATAGTGGTAGAGTGGAAGAGCAAATAAAAGAAATTCAAAGAAAAATCTATGAGATGGCTGCAGATATGCTAGACAGGGAGATTGTCCGAAGGAAACACTTGCGGCCAAAGTTTTTAAAGGAGCAAGTACATAAGGTTTTCTCCACCACTGGGCCAATCATGAAGGAAGGCTTCACCAAAGTGTTCGACTTCATGGCTACCAAAAGTTCTTTCTTGCTACAGGAACCAGCTTGGGCGAATGTGTTTGCAGAATGTGCCGAGAACTTGGATTTGCTGGAGTACAACATCAGCGTGCTGCCCGACATTGCTATGGAGGAGGTCGACCTGATAGTGTCCAGGTTCGCCGAACGTGAGGCTGCACAAGCGGATAAGGACGACACTCCAGTTGTCTAGTGTCCTCTTTAGTTAACTGATTGTGGTTTTGGAAACCCTAATTAGGGTTTAGTTCAATTTAATCTTGGCCATTGATCTTGAATCAATCTGGGCCGTTCTTTGTAATCCGGAAAAACTATATAAACCCCCCCTCACTCTCTCATTCTCATTAGAAGATAGATTGATGGATAGTTAGAAGCTTAGAAGTTAGAGGAGATTAAGAGTTAGAGCAGATTTGAGATAGTTAGAAATAAAGAGAGAGTTTTATGAGATTGTTGTGAAAAGCTACTTTGATAATGAAGTTCAAATGCATGAGGTGCTTTGAGTACTTGGTTGTTGAATAGTTGCATGGTCCCATATTTTCTTTCTCTCTTAGTAGATTTGGATTAAAATGTATGTTAGAAGAATGATTGATTGATAACGGAGATTAGTGGAACCGAGCTCATACTTTCTTTGGGTGGATGATTTCACCCAATGTGCAAAGTTAGACTGAGCTTTACTGTGGATGCTTAACTTCTGTTTTAATAATTGTTGTTCGATCTGATGGCAATTATTTATCACATGAAAATCACAAGCACATTCCTAGAAGATTGCACTTGCTCTGCGTAGTTGTCGTTGAACGTGGCGAAACAGAGTATAGTTTATTTGGTTTCACTTAGTCTTCGTCTTCTCTTGATTTCTTAGGAGTAGAATAGATTCTCTAAACCCTAAATCTTTTTTCATTTTTTTTATAAAATCAAAAAATCCAAAATGGTACTGCATTTATGTCTCTCCTTTTTCGAATAACTTGCAAAATCTTACTTGTGCCCACAGCAAATCACATCCATACCACAGAGCCTATCCGCGTTCATCTTAAACATTGGAATTACCCTATGAACTCACTTGCAATCTTAGCATAGGAAGTAGTTTTTCAAGAGAGAATAGAGCGTCTGTGACTCTTTGTTCTAAAATGTTTGTCATGTCATAAAACGCACGTCAACATTGTTCTGGCGCTAGAAGGAGGGCTTGAATAGAAATCTTTGCTACATCACTCTTGTTTACGCTGGCCTCTCCTCCCACGCTCGTCAACATTGTTCTGGCGCTAGAAGGAGGGCCCTTGTAAACATTAGTGAGTTATTTTCAAAGTGAGCATGATGCAGTATGGTGTTACCCCACGAGTTTCCTTTTGATGTACCTGTCGAGCAACCTGATCAACCACCAACCGACATTATCGATCAGTTGTACACACTAGCTTGGAAGACGCAGGCAGATCGAGCTGAGTTTAGACAAACAAGCCGTGTCCTTGCTAGGGAAGAAGAAAAAGGAAAAAGGTTCGAAGAAGCTATCAAGAAAGATCTGATAAGGCAGAAGATAGATCGCCTAAAAGAAAAATTTGACGAGATAGAAAGGTCATTTGCCGCAAGTCCATCTTCCAATTCAAGTTTGAGTAATAGAATGAAGAATGGGACTCCCAGCCAACGTTCCTAATCCAAACCAGGATCCCCAGCCAGTATTGCAGCCGAATTTGGGTTTTCACGACGAACAAGAAGACATTATCACTGAATTGTTCAGTCTTGCGTGGCAAGTGAGAAGAAGTGCTCCGGATTGGTTTCGCATGCGATTCATCCTTGAAGAAGAAGAAGAAAGAGCAAGACGAATTGAATTCAACATTCGACAGGATCTCCTTGTTGAAAGATTTGAAGCACTTGAACGAGAGCACATTCGACAAGCCAACAGACAAGTGAATCAACAAGCTCAAGAAGCAGCTCCTGCACCCGCAGCTCCTGCACCGCCTAGACAAGCTTAAAAGTATAATACACTGGATCGAATTGGTTCTTTTTCAGCAGAGAAGTTTCGGAGAGTCACCAGATCCACTCCCAGTTCTTTTAAAGAATTTGTTGAGCTATCGCCCCACAGGAATAGACAAAGAAAAGCATTGCAGGAAGCATCATCAAGCACACCAGTACCAAGTGAAGAAGATTCTTCTGGTCTTTTCCAAAATTCACCAAGTACCGATCAACTAGATAGTCAACAAGTTATAATGGCTGCACAGCCAGTACCACCGATCCCACCAGCTCAAACGAATCAACCGAACGCTCCAATGGCGTGGCGTCCAGCAGATGCGTCACCTATGACGTTTCCTGTTTACCATGATCTACCCAAGAATCCGGAACATTTCTGTTCCAAGTTCCATAGTGGTGACTTGAACCACACTGCAGACGAGCATGTTAAACTGTTTGAAGACCTTCTCCAAAATCGAGACATTCAAGAAGAAGATGTCGCCTGCAGATTATTTCCTTACACATTTGATGAGGAAGCGTCTTACTGGTATATCCATTTGCCAGCTAATTCCATTCGCACATGGCAACAAATGAAGACTGCTTTTCTAGAAAAGTTCAGACCACCCATTGCTCCATCTGATTTGTACAGACAATTTGTAGAAATCAAAAGGCAGGAACATGAGCCAATTAGCACATTCAATAATAGGTTCCACAAGGCTTACACCCGACTAAGAGATCCCTATTTGTTGGACAATGCAGCAGCATTGCCAATTTATTATGAAGCCTTAGACCGTCTTACTGCCATGTTCGTGAAGTCGACAAATCCGCTCCCAGCAGATTTGAAAGGAGCATATGCTGCAGCGATCACGGCCAGTACTGGTCTCGGAATAGGTTTAAGCCCAGGTCCACTTCACTATTTAGGGAACACAGCTCCTCCGAATCAAATTCAAGATATTAATAGAGCATTGGCCCACCAGACACCCATGATGAATCCAGTTCCGAAGTAATCAAATGGTTCTCCACCCAGGGATGCCCATGTCTCAGGTGCCACCAACACAGCCAATATATCTCCAGAATGTGACAACTCCCACGCGAACCCAGGAAGAAAGAGATGAAATGAGAGAATTGATCGAACAAGTCAAAAGGCTGTCAACTGAAGTCACCCACCTAAAAGGTCAGACTAGCCAAATGCAGAACTTTCAAAAGAACTATCAGCCGCCTCAAGGAAATTACCAAGGGCAGGGCCATTCAGGATATCAAAGAGATAACCAAAATTTTCAAGGACATAATCAAGGCTTTCGGAACAACAACCCAGGCTTTCAAAGGAAGACTTGGAACACTGGACCCAACAATGGAAATGTACCATCACCTTTAGACAACCCGCCTGCCGACAATCGTCCTGCTGATAAGGTATTCTTAGCTGAAGCAGCTTTATCAGGGTGGTGCAGACTACACAACACAGATCAGCATTCCGAGTTACATTGCCACGAGTTTCAAGTAGCGGCAGACATTTTTAAAAGTGAAAAGAGAAATTCAGAAAATCCTCCGGTGACTGGATATGAAATAGTTCCTGCGCCTAGATATGATCAGGCCCTTGTAATTGAAAGCACCCAATACCAACCTCAAGAATATCCGCAGCATCAATACACTCAAAGATTTCCACCGGCATCAGCTAATGGACCTGTGGAGGCGCCACCTACCGTCTACTCATACACAGTTGCTGAAGAAGACACGGCCAATTATTACTTCCCGCCATTGAATAACAGCGTATTGGTCGAAGGTGTGAAAGAAATTCAAGCATTCCAACAGACTGGTAACAATCCACCAAAGGTTTACTATCGGAAAAATCAAGAGCCTTTGACATCATCAGTTCCTCCGAATAACTTTCAAACGCCACCACATCCAAATGCAAACAATAACCCACCGCTTCCGAGAGACGTGCCACAATACAGGCAGGGAGATATTGCTAGTAGTAATGCTAGTAATCCTACTCCTCCTAAGGATGAATTGAGGAGATTGAGTCAATATGTTACAGAAGAAGTCAAGAAAATCAAGGTAAGTGTGTCATTGTTTGAACTAATGAAGGTTCCAGAGATAAGGAATACGTTCCTTGACAGCTTGAAGGACACAACACAAGATTCAGTCAACAAAGCTACCAGTTCCACAACCAACGTGAACGTCGTCCAAAATGAACAATCCCAGTCTACCCAAGAAGGACATCAGAGTTCTAAAGGAGCTCGAGGTATGTACGAAGTGAAAGAAGGCATAGAGATGCCAGGCCAGAATATAGCTAGACATGAACAAGTATGCCTAAGTTCAAAAGAAAACAAGACGGAGAACCCAGCAAGAGGAGCAGAGACTCCACAGATTGGGAAGAACACTAGGGTTAGAGCTAAGGAAGCAGAAGCCGGCACGCAAAAAGGAAGTCCCGTGATATTCTATCAGGGAAAAGATGAACCAGCTCCTTTCCTCGTCTCGCTCCGGATTTTCAACAAACTCCTACACAATTGTCTAATTGACTCAGGAGCATCAAGCAATGTAATGCCATTAGCAATCTGCCGCAGATTGGGTTTGACACCCACAAGAACAAACAAGAAAGTAACGCAGTTAGATAAGACAGAAGTCCCAGTCATAGGAGAATTGAACAACATCCATATGCAAATATCAACTGATCCAAGGATTCAACAGTTCATTGACATTTCTGTAGTTGATATTCCTGATGGATATGGTATGGTTTTAGGAAGAGACTGGACTCGCAGATTGAATGGCTACTTTGCCACTGATTTTTCACATATGTGGTTGCCTTGGAAGGGTATTCCAAACCAGATCAGAATTGAAAGTACGCCTAGACTTAGACTAATGATCACAGAGAATGGAGAAAACAATGAAATTTTGTTTTGTGAAACAGACTTGGGCCAGTACATTCCACAGGTGCCAGAAGTTTTGATGTTACAATGTTCAAATGATCAGAAAGAATCACCAGAAATTGCGGATCCAACAGAAGTAACTACAGAAAGTGACGAAGAGCTATCACCAGATGAAGGCGAAAGCATGTTCGAGAATTTTAGAAGATTTGTGCTCAGAAGTATGAGACAAGAAAGAGAATTGGGAAGTCATGCCTTTGTGCAAGACTTGTTGCTACCCAATTGGTGCCGTATACACAACGCCTTCCATTCCGAATTCTCCTGCGCCATGTGCAAAATAGCCTTAGATCAAGTACGCGCGAGAACACCCCAGATTTCAGAAGATGAATGTTTGACAGTATCAGATGAAGAAAAGGATCTCTCATCAGGAGGAGAAAAGATTCAAGATGTAAACCAGTTTCAAGATCATTTTGCTCCAGAAATCCAGAACGAAGAAATTCCCACCCCGTATCAATTGCCAGAGCAAGATCAAGTTTGGACCTTGAGGTTCGACGGTTCGAAATCCAAGAAAGGGAATGGAGCTGGGTATGAGCTTATCAGTCCATCCGGCGAGACCTACCTGGCCGCCATGAGGTTACAGTTCCCGTGTACCAACAACGTCACAGAATATGAGTCATTAGTGCACGGATTGCTCCACGCAATTCGCAAAAAAGTCAAAGTGTTACATGCCTATGGTGATTCAGAAATTGTAGTGAGGCAAGTAAGAAAGAAGTACGCTTGCCATGATAAGAGGCTGAGAGGATACAAAAATCGTGTCTGGGATCTCATTGAGAGCTTCGACGCTTTCAACATCAAATCAGTGTATCGATCTCAAAACAAAATTGCAAATTCCCTAGCCCAATCAGCAAGTTCCTTAGAGCCGCTTGAGATGGATGCAGTGAAGAAATTTACAGTAGAGATCACTTCAACACCGTCGGTTCCAGACAATATCACAAATTTCCAGGTGTTTGATGATGACAAACACATCCTAGATTTTCTGACAAATTCAGATGTTTTCCTGACCCAAGTCATTGATGAAGAAGAAGACCAAGGGGAAACTGAATTTGATGCAGAAGGCATAATGAACTTGAAAACCAATAACATCCCCAAAGGGATGATCCAGTTAGAAAGAATCTTTGACCAGGACCAGATCAACGCCATCAAATACCAAAGAAGTGATGGAGCTCAACACGAAGCTGTCAACCTTGGAACACAAGAAGAAAAAAGAAATGTCCTCATCGGCAAAGTGTGCACGCAAGAAGAAAAAGAACAGATAATCAAGAGCCTGGAACAATTCAAAGACATTATTGCTTGGAGCTACGAGGGTTTGAAAACATACGATACCTCAATTATTACGCACACTATTCCCCTCAAAGCTGGCAGTAAACCGTTCAGGCAGCGCCAAAGACCTGTGAATCCTCTGCTAGAGCCCCTTATTTTCCAAGAAGTGAAGAAGCTACTTTCAGCAGGCATTATCTTTCCGGTGCGCCACTCAACGTGGGTCGCCAATTTGGTACCCGTCCGCAAGAAGAATGGAGAGATAAGATTGTGTGTTGACTTCAGAAACCTCAACAGAGCTTCAGAAAAGGATAATTATCCACTGCCTTCATTAGATGAAGTCATTCAAATTGTGAACGGATCCCAGATGATGTCATTCCTAGATGGATATTCTGGCTACAACCAAGTGCTCGTAGAACCAGAAGACAGGCTTAAGACGGCATTTACAACGAAGTGGGGCACATTTGCCTACAAGAGGATGCCATTTGGCCTGATCAATGCCGGAGCTACCTTTCAAAGGGCTATGGATATCGCTTTTAAGGATCTCATAGGGAAGTGCATCATTGTTTATATGGACGACCTTACAGTATTTTCAAAGAAAAGAGAGACTCATGTCAGAGATTTGATAAAGATATTGAAAGATGCAGAAAATACGGAATATCTTTGAACCCGAAGAAATGTGTGTTCGGGGTAACTGAAGGGAAGCTGCTTGGCCACGTAATAACAGAAAAGGGTATTCTTATAGACCCTGATCGAATAGAGGCTATTTCCAGAGTTGGTCTACCTTCAAGTCAGAAAGAATTGAAGTCTTTCTTCGGAAAGATTAATTTTGTGAGAAAATTTATAACAGGATTTGCTGAAATAGTCAGGCCCTTAACTGAAATGCTTAAAAAGGATGCGAAGATAGAATGGACAGAGTCAACAAGAAAAGCTTTCGAAGAAATCAAACAGGCCATAGTTGACGCTCCTGTCCTGGTCAGTCCTGATTATACAAAGCCATTCTACCTTTATTCCTTTGCATCAGAGCATACATGTGCCGCAATGTTAACGCAAAGAACAGAAGAGAAGGATGAACATCCTATTGCTTTCATGAGTGCACCTTTCAAGGATGCAGAGCTGAAGTACCTGAATGTTGAAAAGCAAGCATATGCCTTGGTGAAAGCGATAAAGAAATTTCGTCACTATGTATTGAGAAGTAAAGTTTTTGCCATAGTCCCGGATGTGACCGTCAAGACCCTCCTGATGCAGAATGAATTAGGAGAAAGAAGGGGTAAATGGGTCACGATCATCCAGGAATATGATATTGAGATTCAACCGATGAAGATTGTCCGCGGCCAAGCTTTGACGCAAACCATTGCTACAGGACCTGAATTAGTGCAACATGTGTATGAATTACAAGAGGTGTCTCCTGATGAGTGGTATGACGATATCATCTACTTCTTGCTTAATCACAAATGCCCGAATCATTTAAAACCAGTGCAAAAGAGGGCCTTACGAATGAAAAGTCAAAGGTACATGTTGCAAGGGGCAGTGTTGTACAGAAGAAATCACGAAGGAGTTTTTCTAAGGTGCCTGGGAAAAGAAGAAGCTAAGCAGACAATAGAACATTTTCATTCCAGATTCGGAACCGGCCACGGAGGATCTCTCGCAACAGCACACCAAATTTTGATGGCCGGTTACTATTGGCCAACAGTATTTAAAGATGCATTTGATCACGTGAAAACTTGCCACACCTGTCAAATCACTGCAGCGCGAGAAAGAAACCCAGCTATGCCTTTGCAACCTGTGATCGAAGTGCGACCTTTCGCAAAGTGGGGACTCGACTTTATTGGTATGATCAATCCACCTTCCTCGGCACAACACAGGTATATCCTAACCGCGACTGACTACTGCACGCGTTGGTCAGAAGCTCAAGCTTTAAAATTTTGCACTTCTGATGTTGTAATCAATTTTTTAGAAGAGAACATTGTCACCAGATTTGGATGTCCTCATGCTTTAGTGTGTGATAATGGTTCTGCGTTCTCTTCATTGAGGTTTTCTAACTGGGCTTTCGAGCATGGTATCACTTTGAAATTTTCATCAAATTACTATCCCCAGGGCAACGGATTAGCAGAATCCACCAACAAGAATTTACTGAACGTCATCAAGAAACTGCTGGACAAAAATCCAAGGGACTGGCACACGCAATTGAGATTCGCTCTTTGGGCGGATAGAGTAAGAGTAAAGAGTTCCTTGGGTACATCACCCTACCATCTGGTTTACGGACAAGATCCAATATTTCCCATACAGCTGAGAATTCCAACCCTACAATTCATGCAAGAGTGTTTAGAAGAAGAAGAGAGGGTTAAAACCAGGTTATCGCAGTTACTCCTTTTGGAAGAGAAGAGAGACCAAGCCTTGGAAAAATTTGCTAAACATCAAGACATTGTTAAAAGATGGTTCGATAAAAGAGCAAGAGTCAAAGCTTTTCGAATTTCCGATTTAGTCCTTTGTTGGGACAAAGCACACGAGAGAAGAGGAGACCACAACAAATTTGACAACCTATGGATGGGTCCCTTTCAAATTTCGGAAATTTTGGGAGACAATGCTTTCAAACTGAAGACACTGACCGGAGAAGAAGTCCCGTTGCCAGTCAACGGGCAATTTCTAAAACATTACTTCCAGTCTTAGACTCCCAGTGGGTCTTGCCTTTGTACATAGCTAGTTTAGATTTCCTTTCCTGTTTGGGTTTGGTTTTGCTTTCGTTTTTTCCTGCTTTCTTAGATTAGTTTGCTTTGTTAGTTGGTTTGCTTTCGTTTGCTTTCCCGTAGATTAGTTGTTTTGAATAAATCAAGGATCTCTATTTGCAAGAAGGTGAAGTATTCCAAACACACGTTGGTCTTATTCCACAAAGTAATGTTAGATTATTCCATTGATAAATACTCGTTAGGAATTTTGAATCCAAGATTGAGTTCTTCTAGTTTAACTTTAGGTTAAGATTTGTACTTGGCTAGAAGGGAAATCGTACATTGTGTCTAGACACTGAGTATTGAAGATCATTATACATTTTACACATTTAACGATTTCTCTGAGTTATTATGGTCTCCTAGGGGAAGTCAGGGTTAGGCTAATCAAAAGTCTGGCTCCAGCGCCACTATAATACTCAAACCCATGTGAGCTTCACTGCTTACAAGCCAAAATGTGGAAAAATATGAAAAGAGAAGAATATCAAAAAGAAAAGAAATAAAGAAAAATGAAAAATCAAAGCATTTGGCTTTTGGGTGTGCGGACATCTCTACAGGCGTGCATTCAAGTCAATCAATCATCAAAGAGAAAAACAAGAAAATCAGAAGAAATTGTAAATCGCCGGAAGTAGAGCAATCTCCGTGAGTTTATAGAAGATAACCTTGCCGGGGCTATAGACGCTCGCTGGCAGCAAGGCTCTATCCAAGGATGCTTTTGGAGTTAAGACAAATTACAAAGCCTGCCATGATGGAACCAAAGAGTCATACTGATTTCACGAGAGGGAATAAACGCATTTGCACACACTTGTGATTGAAAAGAAAAGTGTCTTGATCCAATCTAGGGTTTCTTTCCTTTCTGAGTACACCTTTTAACCTAGAGGTAAGTTAGTTGAATTTAGTTAAAGATTCCAGATTCAGAATAGGTCTTTATCTTTGGAATGTTCAGGAACATTCCTCACGTGGAGTCGCCAGATGTTGTGACCTAACTCACACCTCGCCCCATTGCAAATGGGGACCCTTGTCGTTTGCTTTTAGGGTTTTGCTTTCGCCTGCTTTCGTTTTGTCTGCTCTTCGTTTGGGGGTTTTTTAGCTTCAATTTTGAGCGGTCACCCGAGTCGAGTCAGTGAAATTGAGTCTGGATCAATGTATAAACGTCACCATGGTGCTTAGAAGGCCTGGGAGACGAAGATCGACTGTCGTTTCGGTCGATTCTGACACTTCCATATTTTTAGGGTTTCTCACCCCGGGCCCCCTATTTTTTAGGACCTTTT
The DNA here is from genome assembly GCA_007258455.2 of Sequoia sempervirens. Lineage (NCBI taxonomy): Eukaryota > Viridiplantae > Streptophyta > Pinopsida > Cupressales > Cupressaceae > Sequoia > Sequoia sempervirens. The sequence continues at coordinate 105,062 of VDFB02010292.1, forward strand.
TTTTTGGCACTTTTGGGCAATTCTGGGATCCCTATTTTTTAGGGTCTATTTTTAGAAAGTTGCTATTTTTGGAAAATTTCTATTTTTAGAAAGTTTCTATTTTTAGAAGGGCCACGAGTTTCAAAAACGCACTCAGAAGTTCGAAACGAGCAACGAAACTCTCAGAAAATCGATTCGAAGATTTTTTGAAATTTTGGTAAAAATCTGGAAAAATCACAAAAAAGTTCAAAAAACCTGGAAAATTCATTCGAAAATGGTGAGAAATTCTGGAAAATCACTGGGAAATCTGGTAAAAGCACTAAAATGGTTGAAGATTTGATGAAATTCATCAAAAAATCTGAACATTCATGAAGAAATCTGCAGGAAGTTCACGAAGTTCATGGAGTAATCTGGGAAATTGTGAAGAAATCTGGAAATTCATGGAAAATCTGAGCACAGTCATGGAGAAAACTGGAAATGGATGATAAGAAGCTTCAGCCAACTGGTCAATGGCATGAAAATCTGGGCAATGGCAATGAAGTTTGTCAAGTCCGCCTCTGTCAAAGATGTAAATGGCATGAAAATCTGGGCAATGGCACAAAAATCTGAGCAATGGACATACAAACCATGAAGTCCGCCCTTGGAAATGTCTAAGTTAGAGTGGCAATGGACAGTTAGATGCTGAAGTCCGCCCATGGAGAAAGAAGGAAATGTCTAAGAAAATCTGGCAAATGTCTAAGGCAAATGGTGAATGGTCAGGACCAAGCCAAAGTCCGCCCTTGACATGGCCATCCAAATGCCAAAGTCCGCCCCAGCCAAGAGTGAAATGGCAACAGATGTAATGAAGTCCGCCTAGAATATTTTCAAGTTGGCAAGGGAAAGCATGAAGTCCGCCCTAGTCTTGGCCAACCAAAGCAGCAAGTCCGCCCTATGCAAGAGGTCCATTGGCCAAGGAAACAAGGAAGTCCGCCTAAGTCAAAATGGAAGTGGCAAAGAAAAGGCTGAAGTCCGCCTATGTATGGCAAGCATAACCCCAAAGTCCGCCCTAGACATAAAAGGAGTGGCTAGAAAGAAGCCAAAGTCCGCCCAAAGTAAAATGAGATAAAAATGACTAAGGCATGAACAAAGACAAGTTAAAGTGGCCAAAGGCAAGCTGAAGTCCGCCTTAGGAAAGAGGAAAATGCCTAAAGCAAAGGGTCAAATGGCAAACAAAAAAGGAAACTCCGCCATAAGCAAGGTTAAAATGGCCAAAAAACCAACAAAGTCCGCCTTAGCAAAGAGGTAAAGTGGCTACAAAATGTGTGAAGTCCGCCTAAGATGAAAAGAAAGAAAAAATGGCTAAGGCACGAATGGCAAGGAAAATGCCAAAGTCCGCCATGTATTGGGAGTATAAAATTTGAAATTTTCCGAAGTCCAAACCTCTGAGAAATGAAAATATACCTGGCACTCGAAGATTCGCCCAAGGAAATATGAAGAAAAATCTTCGCCATGGCTAGAAAAATTGAGCAAATGGACGAAATAAAATTGGATTTGTCAAGGAAAATTTGTGAAAAATCAAGAGAATTTGGATGAATAAAATCGGACATGGCGAAAGAATTTTGGACAAAAGACAAGTCATGGCTAGAAAATCTTTGGACATGGCTAAGAAAAAGTTGGACGTGACTAGAAAATGTCGGACAAGAAACATTTTTTGGCCAAATAAAAT
>VDFB02010293.1:0-33842 GCA_007258455.2 Sequoia sempervirens
CAAGGAATAATACCACCTGCTGAAATCATACGAGGCTCCTTCTTCGACAACACCTTCCTGGATCAAAATTTGCAAGGAAACTTCTTTTAGAACCCTCAAACGAGGTATCACTTTGTCCTGTACATACTGGAAATCTTCCCAATGGTCCTCAACTTGACTCACTTTAGTTATCAGCAGTGCAGATCTGTCATAAGTTTGGGCGCACTTCTCCAAGAATTGCTCCATTTGTTTTGAAATATTGGTAACCCAACTCCTGGTTGCTTGACTCGTAATCCTCATAGCCTCAAGGACATCAACGGACTCCGGGGTAAGAGATGACGGTGGAATAAAGGCTGCATTTTCCTGACGCAAAGGGGCTGTTAGCTGCTGAATGAACTCTATCAGCCTTAGATTTTCTAATTCCAACCTTTCCTTCTTCTCTTCTGTTTTATCAAACTTTTCCCTGATGGCTTTGGAAGTGTCCGCCAACTCATGGAAATCCTGATCTATTGTCGTTGGCCCAATGTCCAATGTTGTAACTTCATAATCCATAGGAGCAATCTGATCTCTTAGCTTATCAATCTTCGGGACTGCCACCTGTAAGATCCTGGATCCTATATCGTTCCTGGTGATCTGAGAATACTTTTTAGGCTTTTTAGGCGTTTTAGCCTTGCCAATTCTTTCTAGGAAGTCCTGTATGCTCTCAACTGGTTGAACCTCATCCAGTGGTCTGGACTTCTTCTTCAAACTTTCAGTTAGCCAATCCGGGATTGTGGATAATTCCATACCATCTTCTAACTGAACATCATCATTAATTCCCTTAAGAGCAGAAATTACCTCATCTCCTAGTTCTTCATTGTCCTCAAGAATCTCAGTATCTCCTGCACCTTCAATCATCAAAGTATCATTTCCTTCCAAACACTCCGTGGAGGCTTGATTTTGGAAAGAATCTACCTGTTCTAACTCTTGAAACTGAATTTCTTGCTCATAGCTTGGCTCGATATCAACAATGGATACATTTTCGACTACTCCAATTGACAAAGTCCTTGAAGATGAGGGATTTTCAGTCACCTTCTGCTTCTTACTTTCCAATTCCTCATTCGCTGACTCCTTTTCCTCTAGTTGAAGGTTTCCACTTACTACCTTCCTCTTGCTGGGATATGCAGATTCATCAGGATTTTCGCCAATTGCTTCCTCCTGGCCATCCTTATTGTTCAATGTGGCGTAAGTGAGAGAAATTCCTTCCTTCCTCAACTTGCTGATCTGACCATCGACCCATTCCCTTGAGTAAGCAAAAATGTCCTTCATCAATGTGTTCAAATTAGCCATCTCTGGTTGTGTCCAGTTAGGCAATAAAATAGGCTTATCTTTTTCTTGTTCAAACTGAGGGTGAATGTAGTCCCCGTTGTCTTTCACTTGGTCAGGTATAGGAACAAATCGCACCTTTTCACAAGTTCAACTGGAATTCTCGACCAAGCCTTCTTCCTTACTCCATACTCGTCCATCAGGTTAGACCAGTAATCTTCGATCTGCATAACATGAAGGGACTTCTTCCCGTGTATTCTCAGGTATGGGTCATAATCGGACCTTGGATTATAGGTGCTGAATTTGTAAAATTGCAGCTCTACCCCTGCTGTTTTGGCTGACTGTAATGAAGGACAGACTTCTAGCATTTTTCCAATTGCAACCGGAAAATCCACTCCTTGTTTGTTCTTCTTCGCCTGAATGGAGTCTACACATGCTAGTTGCCTTGCCACCTCAAGCATAACAATTTTGTCTGTTGGGTATCGAGGAAGTCTGTACGGAGCATCAGAGAATCCATGAATTCTTATATAAGTAAATGTCGGAAACTGGATAAACCAAGACCCGAACTTGTCAAGCATTGCCATAGCTTCTTTAGATAGCCTTCTCTGCACTGTTCCTTGAAGAACTCGTGTGATGTACATGAGGAAGGCGTCATTTGTTATTTTGAAGTTGTCCCTGTAATGCAGTTGGAGCTGCGGGTAACAATCATATGATTTGAGTTGATCTTTCCGAAGTCCCACTTCGCCTTTACAAATCAGTCCTCTGTACTTAGTGAATCTTGCCAGAATATAAACCACATAAGAACTCATGTAAAAGGTTTTAGTTTTTTCAAGGTTTCTCAACTGGAAATCGATATTATCACTTATTACCTTGGCCCAATTTACAGCCTCCATTCCCAATACGATTTCCTCCACGTATGAAAACATCCATACCTCAAAGAAGGCTCCTTGAGAAGTTCCCATAACTCTGTTCAGCATGTGAATCATATCACTGTATTCTATCTTAAAATCTGTGCAAATTAGTCTCTTTGGCAACTTGGAGCGATGCCTTTTGGGTTCTTTAATCCAGTTGGAATTGATGATGTCCAAACAGGATTCCTTGGCTTGATCGAACATGGCCTGTGATTCTTGCTGAGTCCTGTTCAACATTTTCCGGCGATGGGGAATACCAAATACTTCCCTGACTGAATCCTCTGTGAAATAGGCCAAGGTGATTCCATTCGGAGTTTTAATTGATCTTGTTTGAGGATTGTACCTTCTGGCGCATTCAACCATTAACTCATTGCACTGAACCGCAGGCGGAAATCCTGCTGCTTGATGGAGTCCCGACTTAACAATATTTGAGGCGATAGGTGTAGGCATTTCGTTTTCTGTGCCAAACATCCTTCTCTTGTGCTGAATCGCATTAAATTGTTCAAAGTTTGTATCTGTCACTTTTCTCCACTTCGAGGACAACTGGGATTCTGGGTAAAATTCCTTCAGGACTTCCTTGACTTGAGCTTTTCTGACTCCACCTCCCACGTTCTTTGGAGAAGACATTGTGCCTATAAGAAACTCGAAGTTAGAGAATTTTTAAATAAATTTGCAAAAAGGCGATTTCTTGGCTGGAGAAATTTTTTAAAAATTAATTAAAAATCCAGAACTAGATTAAAGGCTGCATGAAGAATAAATTCTTAAATAAAATCGATGTGCCTTTATTATTTTCAAAAGTATTCATGGAATTTTAAATAATCTTTTGGATTTTTAAAGGTTTATACTGAAGTTTTCTCCAATCTTTAATGAAAAAATCCAATTCCCTTCTCAAAATCGCCAAAGATAACCTGCAGTTGTTTGAAGAAAATCTGGAAATGAAGAGAAAAAATCCAATTCAATGTTCTGGAACTCAAGAAAATCCACTTGCAGTTGAAAAAAAAAGACGTCTTTTCTTGGGAGAGCTCTGCCTGTGAAGAAATTCGACTTTGTAAATAATAAAATAATGAGCTCACTAGATTGTCTTTTATAATAAAAACCTTCCCAAATTGTTTTAGGTCGATTTCTTTCTCTCATTGGTTGCATTTTGCTTTAAAAACGAAAAAGCAATCTTATCCTGATCTTTGACTCTTCAAACAAGGCGTCCCTTTTGGCTTGGTGATTAAGTTTTTAAAATAAAACTTAAGTTTTTCTTTTATTTTTGCCTTTAGCAAAATTCGACCTTCAACTGGACTCCTTGACTTTTCAACTGGAATTTTGACTTCTCAAAGTGACTTTGCCTTAGAAAAAATTCGATTCTACCTTGAGAAAATTCGACTTCCAACTGGATTTTTCACTTCCCAACTGGAATTTTCACTTCACTCAATTTCCTAAAGTCCAGTTCAATAATTTTTTATGCCTTAGTCGATTTTACTTTGTCCAACTGGAATTTTCACTTTGTCCAACTGGATTTTCTTGAAGAATGCGAATTTCCTCAAATGAATTTTACTTTGGATTTTCCCTTTGATCAATGGATTTTCGAACTGGATTTTCTAAAGTTTCAACTAGATTTTTTAACTTCTCAAGGGCGTACCTCTTCCAGACTTAGGCGAATTTTGCCATGATCTACTTGCTTTTTAGTTGATTTTTCAGTGATTTTCCCATGATGGCGCGATTTTATCCAGCTGATTTTTGACTTTGCATGCGCCATTTCCTCGCTTTTCTCCCTTGCATGCGCCTTTCTCTGCTTTGCATGCGCTTTTTCTCTGCTTTTCTCCCTTGCATGCGCCTTTCTCTGCTTTGCATGCGCTTTTTCTCTGCTTTTCTCATGATTTTTCGATTTTTTGCTTTATTTTTGCTCGCTTTTTAGTTCCAAAAATAGAAACTTTTGACTCAAATGCTAATGACACCCTGTACTTTCTAAAAATAGAAACTTACTAAAAATAGAAAAAAGCAAAAAGCAACTTTCTAAAAATAGCAAATTCCAGATTGGGCCAGAAATGCCAAAAACGAAAAAAGCAAAAAAGCAAAAAAGCAGAATCCCTAAAAAATAGGAAGTGTCAGAATTGAGCGAAAGCACAGGCGATCCTCGTCTGCGAGGCCTTCTAAGCACTTCCATGACGTTTATGTTCAATTTCGGGCTAAAACTCCCAACTTGGCTCGGATGATGACTCCAGACCTTGACATGAAATTCCCAGATACCAGAGACTATGAGATTGCTACTCAACGCAAAACCCTAAGAGCAAACCAGTGAGGGTCCCCATTTGCAATGGGGCGATGTGTGAAAGGTCTACCGGGTCTTAAGCTCTGGCCTTCCCCTCCGTAACTCTGTGTCGTCGTCCGAGAGTGACAACTCTCGAAATCATCTGATGCTACTATTCAATTCATCTTCATTGTCATAGAGGTTATATTTTTCTGTATATGGAGTGCTGAAGGGGTCTTCGTCCCTTCCTTCTATCAAACTGTGATGTGTTCGTTCAATAGACGTGTCTATTTTTTTCATTTTTTCATATGTTCTTTTTATGCTCTGATTGATTTCAATTAAGTCCTCATCTAGTTCCTTACCGACTTGCCTTGAGTAAGTGTGGCCGATTTTCTTGCTCTTGTGATGCGGTGATGCTTGAACTTGCTCTTAGAAATCTACAAATCGGCCATTACTCTTGTCCGGCAAAGTCAGGCGCTGGTCGTTAGATCGCTGCTTTGATTGCGCCGTAGGCGTGAACAATGCTCCGTTCCTCTCCTCGGGTCCCGATCCCAGCGATATTGCACCCTCGGCTTTCAATCCTCTCGCCAAATCTGGCTCATAAAGCAGCGTGCTGCTGAAATTAAAGTAATTCCGCAAAATTGGATTTCACTTCCGGCGTCCCCGGGCGGCGCGGGGATATAGGGCGAGGATTTCGTGCGTGATCGCGGTGAGATTTTCCAAAAATTTACCAAATCTTCTGTCAATGAGTCTTCTCGTTCCTCATTAGCATTTATAGGTTCTTCCGCTGGTTGACCCATTACGCTGCCATGGTGGATGATGCCCTAGTCCGTTCAGGCAACGGCGCCAAATGTTTGCCTACGGAATGGGATTCTAATATGACGTACTACTGGCAAACTTGTAATATGCAGAACATAGGATAAAACAGTAAACTGAAAGATATCATAGTAAAATGCCAGAAACTTTATTCATTCTCAGGAATATCATGTACAAAGAGTATCACAATGCTTACAGTATAACCATCGGCAACAAAACTCATTCATTATTATCTCCCGACTACATCCACCCGACTACATATAATGCTCGGCGGTGGTTAGACAACCAACCGACACGACGTTTCATAACAACATTACATTAACATTAATCTAAACATATTTTCCCTAAAGTACATGACATTATTATTCCTTACTAACTATTGTTTTATTTGACAATTGGCCGACTACGACCGAGGCCGACTACGACCGACAACAAAGTAAAATATCCGACTAACAGGATGGTTGGCTGCTCAATTCCGTCCTCCTGTTGATCTTGTACATCCTGTATATCCTGAATATTTTGATCCTCGTGGACATCTTGAATTTCTAGCATGCTTTGAATTTCTTGCATATCTTGAACTTCTTGCACCAATTGGATTTCTGGTATACCATGAATTTCTTGGACAGATGGGTCCTCTTGGATTCCTTTGAGGGCGGAAATCATTCCTTCCTCGAATTATCCATCCATAATATCTGTATCATTGTCCGATTCTAGGATCTCTGTGCTTGCTGGAGAAGGTTGATCATCATCTTCTATTTGTATTGGCTCCACATTTCGGACTGGAGAAGGGATCCTAGCATTTTCGAAGGACTCTTTATCCATGGCGAGTATTTCTTCTATATTCCTGGAAGTGGCCGACTGAAAAGGTTTAGACTTGTGCTTCTTTCGAGAAGGCCCTTCATCTACCGTTTTACCTTTGTCCTGTTTTGCAGATTTATCAACTTCTTTCCTCTTTCTTGAGTTGGTGGCATCTGTTGGTCCATCTCCACGAGATGCACCGGCATTTGAAGAACAGGACTCTGTATCACCCATCAATTCATAGGTGAATTGCACATTTCTCTGTCTTTAGAATTTCTACTTGCCGATCTATTCACCACCGAGAATACTTGAAAACAGGCCGCATAAAAGTTGCTAGGTCACCCATCTCAGGCTCGAACCATCTTATAGGGGGGAGTGGCTCGTTCTCATTGAAACCAGGCTGCACGTATATTCCATCATCCTGTAGTTGATCAAGTATTTTGAAGAGCTCTGTTGCCCTTCTCATGCTTAATGGCAATCTTGACCACAACCTCCTCCTTACGTCATATTCATCTGCTGCGTTAGCCCAGAAGTCCTCTAAGTCAACCTGATGCTTGTACCTCTCTCTGTCCACAGTTCTGATGTGATGGAGTGGATCAAAATTGTTCCTGGATTTGTATGATATGAATGGATAATGTTGTATCTCTAGTCGAGCAATCTCTGCTGCTTGTGCTGTCGGACATGACTCCTCCATATTGCCGATGAAGAAAGGAAAGGTGACAGCCGCTTTTTGCTTTGGCCTTTGAATATTCTGATACGCCTCCAATTGCCTCAGCACTTCCAGCAAAACCATCTTGTTGGTCGGATAGATGGGCAGTCTGTAAGGATTTCCTGAGAATCCTTGGATCCTGATGTAAGTGAATTTAGGATACTAAATGAACCAGAATCCATACCGACTGATTAGGCTCTTGGCCTCATGTGAGAGTCTTTGGTGTGTTCCGCCTTGAAGAAGTCGGGTGATGTACATCAAAAAGGCGTCATGAGCTCGCTGGAATGAGACTTCTCTTTCATTTGCAACTGTGGATAACAATCGTAGGCTTTGAATTGCCCCTCGCCGTTGCCGACCACGCCTTTGCAAGTCAAGCCAGAATACTTGTAATATCTTGCAAGTGAATATATGATGTATGAGCTCATGTGAAAAGTTTTGGCCTCCTCAAAGTTGACTAACTGCTCGTGTAGGCTATCACTAATCATTTTGGACCAATTGAACATCTTGACTCTAGTGATTATTTCATCAATAAAATAATACATCCAGTTTTCGAAAGGTGCACCATGGGAATTGCCTACAATTCTGTTTAGTAGCAAAACGATGTCGCCATATTCCTCTTTGAAATGGGTTTTGATCAATTTCTTCGGCATCTTGCCTGCAGTAGGCTTGGGCTTTAGTAACCAGTTCTTGTTTATGTTTGATGCACAAAGGTCTTGCTGGCTTTGATAAAGCTTAAGTGCATCTTCCTTGGTGCGGTAGGATGTTCGATTGTAAACTGGAATTCCAAAGGTTTCTTGGATTGCTGGCTCGGACAAGTAGGGGAGAACTCTTCCATCAGGAGCTTCTATTTGCCTTTCTCGTGCATTGTAGTGCAACGCACATTCTACCATAAGTTCCGGACACTCTTTTGCTGGTGGAAATCCAGCTGCGTGAACAATTCCATTGCGCATCATCCTCATGGCAATTGGTGTAGGCAGACGTCCATCGGTCCCGTACATTCTTTTCCTGAAGTCTTCGAGGTCAACATGGCCAAGATCAGTGTCTACAACATGCTCCCACTTGGACTTGATTTTTGACTGTGGCTGAACACCCTTGTTGGCAAACTTCATCTTTATCGTCTCGAAAAAACAAATCTGCAAGAAAAGGTAGAGAGAATAATCAGAATTTGAAATTTAAATAAGTTTGAAAGACATTCCAGCTAGTTATCAATTTAGACTTCGTGAACAAAAAAAAAAAATCAAGCTGGAAAGAAAATAAACGATGAAGTCTTATGCCAAAGTGAAGTGGACAAAGTAAATCTGCCTGTGACTTCTGGAGAAGTGATCACAATCACAATGCAAGCTGGTAAAATTTTATTTCCTTCACTTTGCTGCAAATTTTCTCAACAAGTTTCTTCTCACACCTTCTTCAAAAATCGAATGATTGTGCAAATGAGAAGTGAAATCAATTATAGAGGTGAGAAAATCGATCTTTTTAGCAAATTTGCATTGTTTCCTTCAAATCGAGTTTAAACTTGTCTTTCACTTCGCTTCCGAGTGGCGAGTTTTATCCTCAACGATCTTGTCCGGGAAAGTTTCCAATTTCATCGCCAGTTCAATAAAGCTCTTTTGTTCTTTTTCCGATTTCAAATTTTTTCATCTCTTTGGGTTTGAAAAATGAATAATTAAAATAATTAAAATAATTATTTTATGTGTTATTTCCAACCCATTCGTTTTATGGCGAATTATTTTTTGTCCAAGGCAATTTGATTTTTCGAAATTTTTCTCGCCGATGCCTTAGGTGAATTTTCATTTTCTCCAATTTTCTTGCCATAATCTCTATCGTCCAATTTATTTGGCCATGAATTTCTTTCTTTTTCCAAAATTTATTTCGCCATGTCCAATTTTATTTGGCCATAAATCTTTTCGTCCAAAATTATTTTGCCATGATTCTTGATCGTCCAACTTCATTTGGCCATATTTTCTTGCTTTTTTTTCCAAAATTTATCTAGCCACGTCCAACTTTATTTGGGCATAATTTTTTAATCGTCCAAAGTTATTTGGCCAAAATTTATTTCATCTTCCTAAATCATCTAGCATGGCGAAATTTTTCTCTACACACTTAGGCATATTTTAACACTTTCCAAAGCCCATACTTAGGCAAAATTTTTAATCTTCACACTCCTCTATACATGGCGGACTTCACCCATCTTCTAGCCATTCCTTAACTTTGTCTCTTTTTCCTTTGCCACCCTAAAGCGGACTTGCTTTATTTTGTTGCCATTTAACCTTTGCATAGGGGCGGACTTGGTCACTTGGCTTGCCATTTTGTCTTTGGTCAAGGGCGGACTTGAGCTCTTCTCTTGCCATTTCCTTTTACTCAAGGCGGACTTCATTAAACTCTTTACATATGAACATAGGCGGACTTGCCTTGTTTTCTTGCCATTCATAGGGCGGACTTTATCAAACTTGTTGCCATTTCACTTAGCTCAAGGCGGACTTTAGCTTTCATCTAGCCATTCAACTTTTTCCTTGACTATGCCTTAGCCACTTTATCTTTTGCTCAAGGGGCGGACTTTCTCTCATAGCTTGCCATTCATCCACTTAACTTAGGGCGGACTTTGCTAGTTTCCTTGCCATTGATAGGGCGGACTTCAGCTGTTTGTATGCCATTTCAATCTTGACCAAGGGCGGACTTGGCTCTATGGCTAGCCATTGGAGGGCGGACTTGGCAAAATGTCTTGCCATTTCTTCATTTATCCAAGGCGGACTTCATCAGATTGGTTGCCATTTCCTCCTTTGTGCAGGGCAGACTTCATTGGATGTCTGGCCATTTGAGGGGCGGACTTCATTGACTTGTTTGCCATTGCCTCTCTTGCTAAGGCGAACTTCCTTCAATTCATTGCCATTTCACCATTTATCCAATGCGGACTTTATCAATTTCCAGGCCATTTCATAAGGCTGGGCGGAGTTTCCTTCTTTCTTTGCCATGCATGACTTGACCAAGGGCGAACTTCCTTCTTGTTTCTGCCATTGACTTGTGAGCTGAAGGTTTTGACACTAACTTTTGCCTTCTCCATGCTGAGTAAACTCCATACTTAGGCGAATTTCTCACAGACTTCAGTCTTCTCCATGAATTCTCAGTCATTACCTTGCCATGAATGTTCAGATTTCCAGATTCTTTCCATGGATTTCTCAAATTTTTCATGAATTTCTCAGATTTCTCATTATTTCTAGTGATCTCTAGACTGATTCTTTCAGATTTTCCACCATTTTTCTGTGATTTTTTCCAGATTTTTGAACTTTTTCAGTGATTTTCTAGAATTTAGCCATGATTTCAAAAAAATTTCGAATTGATTTTCTGAGAGTTTCGTTGATCTTTTCGAACTTCTGAGTGGATTTTTGAAACTCGAGCCCTTTCCAAATATAGAAATTTTCTAAAAATAGAAATTTTCCAAAAATAGCAACTTTCCAAAAATAGACCCTAAAAAATAGGGATCCTAGAATTGCCCAAAAGTGCCAAAAAAGTAGGTCCAAAAAAATAGGGGGCCTGGGGTGAAAAACCCTAAAAACTAGGAGGTGTCGGAATTGACCGAAATGACAGTCGATCTTCGTCTCCCAGGCCCTCTAAGCGTGATGGCGACGTTTATACAGTGATCTAGGCTAAAACTCTTTGCTTGATTCGGGTGACCATTCAAAATTTAGACTCAAAACCCCCAAACGGAGAGCAGACAAAAAGAGGCACGCAAAGGCAAAACCCTAAAAGGCAAACAACAAGGGTCCCCATTTGCAATGGGGCGAGGTGTGAATTAGGTCACAACAGGCCGATCAACTCGTAGCAAGAGCAAGCAGCAGTCCATAGTCAACTTCGCTGTTATGGCCAACATCCACAGAATCTACGAGCCTCATACATATTCAAAGGCTAAAGGAATTCCAGAGTGGGAACAGGCTATGCAGACAGAATATCATAGTCTCCTAAAGAATCACACTTGGGTTCTTTCTGATCTTCCTCCTGGGAAGAAACCTATCAACTGCAAATGGGTTTACAAGGTCAAGTATCATGCAGATGGTACTCTGGATAAATACAAGGCAAGATTAGTTGCTTGGGGATTCACACAGCGGGAGGACATTGACTACGAGGAGACTTTTGCTCCTGCCAAGATGAGCACAATTCGTCTTCTTCTCGCTATTGCAGCCCAATTTGGTTGGACAGTTCATCAGATGGACGTCAAGAGTGCCTTCCTCAACGGTGATTTGCAGGAAGAAGTCTACATGACGCAACCTCCCGGTTTCAAGGTTGCCGGCAAAGAACATCAAGTGTGTAGACTCATGAAAGCGTTCTATGGACTCAAACAGGCTCCTCGGGGGAGCATGGTACTTCAAGATTGATCAGTACTTGGTTGATCATGGTTTTCAACGCAGCCCTTCTGACAGTAATCTGTATGTCAAACACTCTGGTGATGATATTCTATTTCTTGTTGTCTATGTTGACGATTTGATCATTACTGGCAGTTCAACACATTTGATTGCAACAATCAAACAAGATTTGTGTCAAACCTTTGACATGACAGATTTGGGGCTTCTCCATTATTGTTTGGGTATTGAAGTTTGGTAGACTGATGGTAGCATCTTCATCTCTCAATCAAAATATGCCATAAGTTTGCTTGACAAATTCCGGATGCAGGATTGCAAACCTGCCTCCACACCCATGGAGAAGGCGCTGAAGTTGTCAGCCATTCTGATTCACCTCTAGTCGATGAAATGACATTCAGACAACTAGTGGGCAGTCTCATCTACCTCGCCGCCACTAGACCAGACATCAGTTTTGCAATGAGCTACATCTCTTGCTTCATGACAGCTCCTAAAGCTGATCATTGGATTGCAGTGAAGCGGGTGCTGAGATATGTTAAGGGCACTTCTGACTATGGCATTCTCTATGGCAGATGCAACGATCCAAAGCTGATTGGTTACACATACTCAGATTGGGCAGGGTCAGTGGATGACAGAAAATCTACTTCTGGGTATGTATTCAATTTGGGTATAGGTGCTGTAACATGGACCAGCAAGAAGCAACAAGCAGTGGCTCTTTCCTTGACAGAAGTTGAATATCGAGGAACTGTTAAAGCAGCATGTGAGGCAGTTTGGCTTCGTAGGATGCTTTCTGACATGCAAATGTCACAAGCAGGTCCTTCTCCCCTCTACACTGATAATCAAGGGGTGCTCAAACTGGCCAAAAATCCAGTCTTCCATGAACGTACCAAGCATGTTGAGCTTCATTGTCACTAGATTCGCCAGCTGGTAGAAGAAAGATCAGTTCAGCTGCAGTATGTTCCAACAGCGGATCAGATTGCAGATATTCTCACCAAGTCTTTGAGCCCGGATAAGTTTGTAAAATTCAGGGGGCAACTTGGTGTTGTTGACGGATTGACCATTAAGGGAGGGTGTTAGAATAATATATTATTCTCATATTTTTAATGGTCAATGTTAGTTTAGGTTAAATTCGTTATTGCAGAATCACCATCCAAGAACGGTGTTCGATGCTGCTTGCTAGCTTGACAGGCGCCGCAAACTCCATGATTTTTAGTTTTGATCTCAGGTAGACCAGTAACAAGACCCTCCCGAGATAATTGAGAGAGGTAGTGGACATTCAAGTGCCCATAACGTTGATGCCAAAGTTTGCTGATGGTTGTACTTCGGGCTGCGAGAGCGTGCTCCTGAGAATCACCAGAATCAGCAAGTCGATACAGACCATGATCCTCAAGTCCCATCACAATTGTTGTTTGAGTCTCCCTATCAACGATGCTGCAGGTGGACGAACTGAAAACAACATCTAACTGGGGAGAATGCCGCATGATCTGACTGACGGAGAGGAGATTATGTTCCATGCCTGGAACATAGTAGACATCAAGAAAGAGCAAATTTCTTCCTCCTGAGTGAATCTGGACAGTGCCCTTACCAGCAACTGTGTACTCTTCTCCTCCTTCGAAAATGACAGAATCTGAGAAGGGTTTAAACTTTGTGAACCAATCCTGACGATGAGTAAAATGCCACAAAGCCCCAGAATCGATATACCAAGCAGAAGAATGTACCGGATCTGCAGTTCTCTTGGCCATAAACGCATAGAATGCATACTCTTTCTGCTCAGTGTGCTCAGCGACATGTGCCTTCTGTTGAGATCCTCCTTGCTTCTTTTGTTCAGAAGCCAACCGAGTGCGACAATCAGCCTTAATGTGACAGTATTTGTGACAATAATTGCACTGAACGTTTTTCTTCTTCTTGTTGTCCTGAGAAGAACCAGAGCCTTTCGACTGAGAAGATTGAGCCTTCCCTTTGTTCTTAGCAGAAGATTTGGTAGAGAACGCTTGTTCTGTGGAGGACGAACTGGTAATGCTTCCAAACTGCTGTCTCCAATGATCTTGTTGTAGAAGCTTGTTAAACAAGTCTGGAAACTTCAAGTCAACATTTGTTGAAGTAATATTGAGCGTCTCAATGAAATGCTCATAAGACTTTGGCAAACTCTTCAAAGTAATGACGACCATGTCCTCTTCCTCCATCTTTCGTCCAATGGCTTCCAGCTAGTCTCAAATCTCTGTGATTCTTGTCAGATGCTCTTGAAGAGTGGTGTGCTTTTCGTCCATCATTATTGAAAAAAGCATGTTCTTAAGAAAAAACGCACGACTCTTATCTGACGTTTCATGGAGATCCTTCAGGGTTGTCCATACCTCAGCAGCTGTTTTTCCTGACGGCACTTGTGACAGCTGATCGTCAGTGACTGAAAGCTTGATGAGCATGACGGCTTCCCAGTTGTGTTCATCCCATTTATCCTGATATTTTCCGACTGCAATGGGTTGAGTTGAGTGCCCCAAGACGACCTGATCGAGACAACGATATTCAAAGATCGTCAACATGCGCTGCTTCCAGGTGTTGTAATTCTTCCCGTTGAACTTCTGGCTGCTTTCGAGCATTATGTTCGTGAGAGATGCCATCATGTACCTCGCGGTCAAACTGGTGAAGGCAAGATAATGCAAAGAAAACAAAAATACAAAAATTCGAACATGGATTTTGAGGTTTTACTGAAAACCTAGAAAAGATGAATAAAAACCCAGAAGATTTAAGGAATACCCAAAAAAAATTGACAACACAAATTTCAAGGCACAGAAAACGAGGTACCCAGAAAAATTTGAAAGCAACCCAGTTGAGATCTTGCAAAACCCAAAAGGAATCTGAAATTAAAATTTTTTTCTGACCTCGGAAGACTGGTCAAAACCCTAGCCGACTTCAGAAAAAGCCCTAGGCGGCCATGAGAGCAGAAAAAATTGCAGAAAATGTCTTGAATCTGCACAAAAATTTGGCAAAAAAGATGCCAAACCCTAGGTGACCAGGTTGTAGGAGGAGGCAACCAAGTTAGATCACACAAAACACTAAAAGTCGTGCTCAAAAGACGTCTGAAAAACGCAACTCAGATTTGAGCAAACGCCACCCTAAAAGAGTTGAAAATCGCGGCTGAAAGAAGATGAAATTCGCGGAAATATTTCTGAAGATCACGTCCTGAGTAAAGAACAAAAAAACGTCTTTAAATCTTTAGTAAAACGCGAACCAGAGACATGAAATCGCGCCCAGCTAAAAAAAACCATGCGCCCAGCAAAAAAAACGCGCGCCCAGCAAAAAAAAACGACTTCAGCACAAAAAAAATCGTGGCCAGGAGGTACTGAAAAAACCCATGAAATTTGCAGAGGGTTTTTCTCCTTAACTGAAGCACGAAAATCTTTCAAAAGTCTCACAGAAATCCTAGGACAAAATATTCTTATTATGGCTGTAGATAGCCCACAAATTTTTAGGGTTTTGGTTCTTTTCTACTTTGATACCATGTAAATGGTTAAAAGTCTTGTATTAACATAGAAAAAGCTTACAATTTATAGAGTGCATAAAGCACTGTAGATATTAAATATATCTACCTACTAAAAGTTACTGTAGAAACAGTAACAACAAAAAAGACTAAACATAACATTGACCATTAAATAATATAAGAATAATATATTCTAACAGTTTTGAGCTCATTTGTCTATCCGCATTTTGATGAATCTTGCCTGAGAGTAATTAGTAAACCCTAGTAATGACTTAGTAGTTGAAACAACTGAATTCTGAGCTTGCCTGTACGCTAATGGCGGATGAATAGGGTTTCAAACCTAAGGCAGTGCCATGTCAGGTTATTTCGTCTTAAAATTGACCTGGAATGTAAAGAAAATCTATGAAAGGTCCATCCTTGACTTGTCCTGAGATAATTTTTGAAATTCATGATTCATTTGGTGTTTGGGTAAAATCGCGACTCGGCGTCGCAGTCCGGGATAATTTGTCCCTTCCGAATTTTCTTCGCCGTGACCCTTCACAGTCGGGGAGATGTCATATCGATCACCTTGTATTTCGCTGAGAAGCCTTCCTAAGTTCATATTTGATCGCCGAGACCTCACCCTGAAAGAAAGTCTCTCGTCAACATGCATTTCCTTATACACCATCGGCAAGACAGGCCCTAGTCGGCAGGAGGTCATAGCGGGCTTCACTTGTCACACCGATATTCTTTTTCGTCGCTGAGACCTTCGCTTTCGGCGAGACCTTTCACCGAACGCATTCCGCTTTCGTTGAGCTCCCTTCATTTCAGTCGGGGAGACCTTGCTTGTCCGATAAGACTTTTCGGCGAGCTCACAACTCTTGCCGACACCTTCGCTTTCGGCGAGACTACCAACGGTCGCCAAGACCTCATGGCGAAGCCTTCCTTTCTTGGTGAGCTCAGATCTTCTTTCGGCAAGACAAACATGTTGTCGGCAAGAGGTTATGCCGATGGGATTTCATATCGGCAAAACATTACGCGGTCGCCAAGACCTCTGGCCGAATTCAAAACCTATCGCTAGTCGCATTGACACCGCAACTTCGCTGAGACCTCATATTGAAAAACTGTAGTCTGGCCGAAGTGTTTGCTTGGACCCCAAAAGTCAGTGAGAGACAAAGGATTCGCTAGGACCTTACCCCGACTACCCTTTGGTCATATTGGTATATTTGCTATATCGTTGGTCGGCAAGACATGCCCCACTCGGTGTGACCTCTTTCCGAATGAAATTTGTTTGGCCGAAGTACATGCTTTTGCACCGATTGGTTTAGAGTTTTGCCTTATTCGCGGATTTCCGTCGAGTCTGGATTTCTCCGAAATCTGGCGTCTCTCTGATTTTCCGAAGTTTGCAATCTGGCTCGTTCTTCGTGAAAATCCGTCCCTCACGGATTTTCTCGAAATATGATGAAATATAAAGGAACGTGAGATAATTGGATTTGTGATGCATTTAATGATTATTTCATGTCATATTTGGATTTCCCGTGTAATTTATTGATTGATCATGATCAGGTTTAATGGTTAAGTAGGTGTTTCCTAGTTATTCCGTTGGAATCCGATCGGTCTGGAATTTCCCGAAATTCCTCTCTGGCTCAGATTCCGCAGATGGTCTTGAAACCCGAAATTTGTCGTGATCATCTCATTTGAAATTTAATAACACTTTGGCTATATGAGATTCATTCTAATGATGTATTGATGAATTAACCTTCCCTTTCCTATGGTTTTTACTATGATTTCCATGTTGAGTGCAGGCTGAATTTGGCAAGGCAGTAGCTGGGTCCTCAATGTCTGATGCAGAGAGGATCAAAATGGACATTAAGAGCAAGATCCCTGAGAGCAAAATCACTTCAGTTTGGTCGGAGGTGACTGATACAGATGTCGGATCATGGCAGAAGGTGTTGAAGAAGATTTATAAACAAAGAAGGCAGATTGATGATACCCTGAGCGGTGTATATAATGGCTCCATGGCCTTCTTTGAGATCATGACGAGAAGAAGGAAGATCGCGCCCAAGTACTTGAGCTTGGAATAGCTGAGAAATTGGTGGCAGGATGTTTACGCGCCACTTGATGATGGTTCTGTCTCTAAGCACCAGTTGGATGATGCAGCCACCTACCTTGCAGTTATTGATAAATACCTAATGTATAGGGTGGATTGGGATAAGTTGGTCAAACGGTCAAGAGAAGAGATTGCATCCATTGAGAATCGACTTAGGGTTTTGCCTTTGCCACCAGTAGCTGACTTGGATGGGACGCTTTTGAAGGTTCATGAAGGGTCGGATCGGAATAGAGACAAAGGGGAAGGCAATTAATGCCCAACTACTTCGGGATTTGTGCTTCCCCATTATCGCGCCCTGCATTGGTTCGAGTTGCATTGGGAATCCCGGGCCGACCTGGGTGTTGTTCGCGCATTTAATGCATTCCTTTGTTCCATTTTGACTTTCTCTTGGCTGGTCGGTGGTGCCCAGTTAATGCTGCAAGCTCTTGCTTGGCTGACGGGTTTTCTGGGGGGATTCTATATATTTGGCATTTCGCCCCATTTGTAAGGGGTTAGATGGTTAGAAATAGTTAGAAAGGGTTAGAAGATAGAAGTAGAATAGATCAAAATAGTTAGAAGCGAATAGAGCAAGTTAGCAAGTAGTAGTTCTCAAGCAAATATTGTAACAAAAAGCTGGAATTGTTGCTACAGTGGATAATTCGAATGCAAGTAATGACATTGTGATTTGGTGCCATACTTGTATTCTCTTGTCTTGCATGGTTCTTGGTATTCTATCTTTAAAATTGCTTTGAGGAGGTTAATATTTAGATTAGATTTGATTCAATAATGTTTGTGATTTGATACTTGAATGTTGCAGCAATCCTTTAGTCCATACTTTTCGCAACCAACTGATTGTTAGTTGCTTTACAAAGTTAGCCTGGGCTTCATATTCAGTGTGCTTAGTTCGATTGTGAGGATTTGTTCATTTCAACTACAATAGGGTTGTTGAATGAATGTTCATGATTTGAAAATCCTAACACCTCAGAAGATTGTACTGTTCTTTGTAAGATTGCAAATTTATCTAGGTCAAATAGAGATCGGTTGTGAGGGATTGGTCCATTTCGAGTGTTAGTTATTTTCATTGTTAATCTTAGAAGTAGTGTTAGATTTAGAAATCTCTTTGAAACCCTTATCTTTTTCTATTTCTTTGATTATCGGATTAGATCTAGGATTAAAGTCTCATCAGATTGTTAGATTTGATAAAATCGATTCAGTATTTTGCTTGTAGTAAGGTCCCATTGTGATTACCAACATTCTCACATTTTATCACTAAGTTGTTTATGCATTGTCAAGACCTGACATTAGAGACCTTGGGGTTATCTCTTGAGGCTTGCTGATAGAGATTTACCTTTCAAGTGAGATAGGATATTATATTTTGTCTGAGTTGTTGCTGTACAGAAAACACCATCAACAGGATTGGCGCTAGAAGGAGGGCCTGAATAAGCAAGCTAGATCGATTTTTAAATGCCATCTCTCCTAAGAGATTCAGAAGAAGGACAAGGTCCGCTCCAAGAGAGGAGGAATTTTAGGAATTACCAGACCCTGCTAGGTCAAGAAGGACCAACAAAAGGGGAGAATCATCATCATCCCATCCACCTCCCTCACCTCCATCATCCCCATCTTCATCAGGTTCATCTAAGTTTGAGGGCATTCCCAGTCCACAACCTCGGCCAGTCATAAATCAACCATTACCACCCCCACCTCCACCGATGGCTTTCCTAGCAACCAACACATCTCCATTGAGTTTCGCCAATTGCAATCCTATGCCTAAAAACCCTGAACACTTTTGTTCAAAATTCCATGTCAATGATCCAAATAGGACTACAGAGGAACACATCAGGATTTTTAAGACTACCCTTAAGGATAGGGGAATTAATCATGAGGATGTTGCATGCAGACTTTTCCCATATTCCCTTTGGAGATGAGGAATTTTGTTGGTATAACCATCTTCCTGCTGGGTCTATCACTACTTGGCTTCAGCTGGAGACTGCATTTTTACAGAAATTTCAGATCCCAATCAGTGCAAATGAGTTACTTTTGCAGTTTATTGGAATCAAGAGGGAGGCAAATGAACCAATAGTGGCTTTCAATAATAGATTCCATAGGGCTTATGCTAGGCTGCAAACCCCTTATGTTGTAGACGATGCCTCTGCCAGGGAGGTTTATTATGAAGCTTTGGATAGTTTAACATCTACTTTCATCAAATGGAAAGCAAACCCTCCTGGTAGCTTATTTGAAGCTTATGATGTGGCTGTTAAGGTAAGTACAGATTTGAGACAACACTTGTCTGGACCCTTGGCTAACCAAATACCTATGATGAGTTCAGTCCCTCAATCACCCTTGGTTTCACACCCAGGTCATCCCCTAAGTCAGGCTGCATTCATGCCAAATTACCATCCAAATATGAACCAGCCTGCATTTTGTCATCAACAAGATAATATACCTGGTTACTTGCAGAACTTTGAGATACTTAATCAACCCTTGAACCATGGGTCACATGATGTTTATATGTAGAATTCAGCTAGTATTATTCCTCCATCAAACAATGTAGACAAGGAGAGGTTGGATGCACTCACAGAGCTAGTTGAGAGGCTGAACACTGAAGTCAGTTACCTAAGGCACCAAAATAGCCAATCCCATGCAGCTCAAAGGGGGATTCAGTCCAATTATGATCAAAGCAACATGGATATGATGCAGGCTCAAGGGCAGAATTTTGACAGAGAACAATATCTTGATAGAGATCATGGAAGGCAGTTGCCACTTCAGAATAATGGAGAAGCCTTAACTTCTCTGGATCAGCCAAACAATCAGGAGAAACCTTGTGAAGTTTATCTGGCAAAAACAACTCTTTCAGGATGGTGTAGGCTTCATAATACTAATCAACATTTTGAGTCAGATTGTCAAGAATTCCAGGCTGCTGTGTCCATTTTCCAGCCGAAGGGTCAACATGCTAGCGGTAGTTCGAGCGGAAGGGAGATAGTGCCATCTAATCCTTATGACATCAGTCATGGTGGTGAATCATGTCCCATTTCCAAGAAGTGGAGAGAATGAACCAGAATAAGAACAGGATAAAGGTGTTGAAACAAGGTATGTATACAGTGAAGAATCTATAGTTCAATCCTTTGGAGGTAATGAGGAGAATGATAATGGCCCACCAGATGAAGAAGAATATACAACTGAAGAAGTTCAAGCATTCCATCATGTGTCTATTCAGTATTTCATAAATTGAAGACAGTCTGATGCTAATAAAGGAGGAAGCATTGAAAGTAGCAGGGATGAATTGATAGTTAGCTTTAAGGAAAACTGTTCTACCATGACTACAGAGAAAATAGGAGAGTCTATGGTCAAAGAACTCAAGAAAGTCAAAGTAAGTCTCTCTGCTCATGAGTTGTTAAAGGATCCTACCATTAGGGGTGTAGTACTAGGGTCTCTTGAAAAGGATATGCTTACTGAACAAAAGGGTACTTCAAGCCATGTTGATGCGAATACTTTTAAGGAGGTATTCTTGTTTGAAACAAGCTTGGGAAATTATGTACTGACAGTTGACCCTCAAGGATGGGAGACTGAGGAAATCCTCATGTTATATGATATGCCTATCCATAAATCTAACAGTGTTGAAGCTTTGGTAGAATCAACAGAGGAGGTACAAGAGCAAATATGGTTGTTGGATCATACGGAGGATATACATCAAATTACAGAGAGTTAGGCTTCCTCTAATGAAGGAATTTCAACAAGCTACTGGTGAACGTCTAGTAGAAGAGTCAACTGGAATTGGATCAGAGAAGGTCATTGTAGTTAATGCTGAGGCAGTCCTGGAGGAGGTTGAGCTTTTGATTGAGGAGCCTCAATAGCTTGCTAATGAATGTCCCTTGGAGCAAATTGTGGGATTTGATATTGTGGGTAAAGAAGCTGCTTTTCCTGAAGGTTACAGTTGCAATCCAGAACCAGAACAAATGCCAATAGGAGAGGAATTCAGGGAGTCCCTTCGCTCATCACATTCTGTTGATGAATTCAGTAAAGAAAATTCACATATTTCGTGTATTAATGACAAGATGGCTATGAATGTGCAAGAAAACCCAAATGGTGTTGAGAATAACAATGCTGCAGCCATCACTAATGAGCTTGATCATCCTACTTTAGGTAAAGATGTACTTGAAGATCAGTTTGTGAGGCCTCCTGACAAACATCATGATGGGGAAGTTACTATGCATGATGAGGCTTTTACATTTTCAACATTGTTCCCTCATGAAGAAGGGTACACAGGTGAAATGTTCCATGTTTATACTTCTGAATCTTTCCAATCTCATTTTCACCCTAAATTATTCATTGAAGACTCCAATTCTGTTTTGCATATTCCGAATGCAAGAGGGATATTGCATCATCAGTTGAGACCTCATGAT
Source organism: Sequoia sempervirens (assembly GCA_007258455.2). NCBI lineage: Eukaryota > Viridiplantae > Streptophyta > Pinopsida > Cupressales > Cupressaceae > Sequoia > Sequoia sempervirens. The sequence continues at coordinate 21,050 of VDFB02010293.1, forward strand.
GACATAGATATCAACTTTTTACAAGTGCAGGATGCTGGATACCACATTCAGTCTACAACAGTACAAAATCAGGTTGTTTCTCTCCTTGCTAGGAATTTTGAATTTTATCAATTTGATTATGGGAATTTAGGAAAGGCAGTTTGCATATGGATTAATCATGGTTCTAATGAGTCACCTCAGTTATTGATTATTCTTGATTGTGAGGTTGAGTTTGAATGCTATATTTTTGAGGTTTATTTTGTTGAGTATAAAGATAAATTTGCATTTTTGAGGACTTCTACCATTACCTTGTTGCTTATTCATGCCCTGAAGAGTCAAGTAGGGGTGGGTCTCAGTTCACCCTGTCTGATGATGAGTGGTTATGAGTCTTTTGTACATAGTTAGGATAGATTACTTTAGAATTAGTTTGTTGTGGTTAGTTTAGGTTTGCTTTTGGTTTGTTTTGTTGTTTTGGTTGGCTCTTGCTTTGGGGGTTTCTCTGTTTTCGCCTGGATGTGTTGCACCTGCATGGCAAATATATCATTATCTGGGATTGTTCCAAGTATTTCTTTGGTGGACTAGAGTCTTGTATCTTGAAAGGACGGTTGAAGTCTTTGCTATCGCCAACAATCTTAATGTCAGATTTATAGAAGATTGATCACCGGCTTTGATTTGAATTCGAAGTACTCTGAAATCTTATATCTCTCATATATCTTAAGAATCCTGATGTTACTATAGGAATCCTTGTGAAGTTTTGTCAAGTGAAAAATCTTATTTTTGCTTCAGCGCCACTGTGGTTCTCAGCCCTGAGTGTGAACTTCATTGTTCACAGGTTGAAATGAAAAGTGACATAAAGAATATCAAAAGAAAGAAAAATGAAATATTGAATATCAAAAGAATAAATTCAACTTATCAGGGGTACCTGAATATCTCTACTGGGGCTATAGACGCCTGGCTGGCAGTAGAGCTATGTTCAGGAGAGTCACAGCGATAACCTCGTCGGGGCTATGGACGCTTGACTGGCAGCGAGGCCCTATCCAAGTTGCTTTTGAAGTTAGGATCCTTACGTAGCCTGACTTGACTGAACTTGGTTTCTGTAGTAGCTTAAGGAGGGAAATGAACTCATGTGCACACACTTGGATTTTTAGTTTATGGAAGGCTTGGTCTATCCTTTGGTTCTGATTCTTTAAATCTTTGCATTTTGACTTGTTTGTTTGATGGTGAGATTGAAACCAAAGATTCTGGGTTCTTGATTCCTGTTCGTCATCAAATGCTCTGGAGCATTTTCTTAGCAGAAGTCGCCATGTTGATGGTGTTTTCTGCACAGCAACACAACACAATTTGAATTTGTGTATCCCTTTAATTTTGTATCTTTGCCTATTGCATAGTGGATCCCATATCTATATATGCCCTTGAGATAGTGTGATATCCATCTAGCAATCTTCTAGTGATGCTCATGTGGCTCTTGCATAAAGTGAGAAACTATATCAACGACTTAAGAAATGTTGGGAAGTGTGATTCTAGTAGATGAGACTTCTAACAAGCTAGCGATACAAAGTGGCATCAACTAATGGAGTGGAAAACCTAACCCCAAGCTTGATTCCAAAAAGAAAGGGAATTGGTGCAAGCTTGCAAACAACCATGTGAAATCATGCGAGAAGATCAAGGGCATACTTAGGTTGTGCTAGACTAATTGTGAAATTGGATTGAGTGATCTCAATGTTGAGAAAGTAGTGCGCAAGACCCAAGTATGTCATGTCAAATCTGTCTTGTAGAGTTGACTACATTGTCCTAATGATGGATGAAGAATTCCATGTGATGATAAGATCATCAACATATGTTCAAAGAACACTGTTGAAAGAAGGAACCCATCTTTCCATACCAAGCCCTAGGGGCCTATTTGAGATTCTAGAGATATTTATAAGGTTTGCATAGCAAAGAAGAATCTTAAATGGTTTTTTGTGGTTGCTCCATGTGTGTCTCCTCTTGAAGATCCCCATATAGAATGGCACTCTTCATGTCCATCTAATGTATTGGTTAGTGAATAGTAATGACAATGGCAACAATCAACTTGATAGAGTTCATTTTGGCAAAGGAGGAAAGGTCTTAGTGGAATCCATGCTTGGAACTTGAGAGAACCACTTTGCCACTAGTTATTCCTTGAACTTATCAATGCTGCCATTTGAAAATACTTGGTTTGATAGATCCACTTACATCCAATCAATTTTCTTCCTTTAAGAAGTGGGACAAAATCCCAAGTGTGATTCCTTAGTAAGGTTTGTATTCTTCATTATTTAATTCCATTTAGCAATGCCAAATGATTCATAGAAAGATGGTGAAGTTTAAGCAGTGTCAATGTGTGTGCGAGGATTGACTTGATGTTATGACTATCTTTGCCAAGTGTTAGAAGGATCCACAACTAGCATGACTTAGAAGAAGAGGAAGAGGCAATTGCTACTAGTGCTTTACCTTTCCTTTACCAGAATTGGAAAAAGAAGAGGAAAAACTCTTAGAAAGCGGATCAAGAAGACCAATGTTATTCTTGATGATATTAGTGAATTAGTTTATCTATTCTTCATACAATCAGATTCATCATGCCCCTCTTACATTAAACACATTTGACCTTCCTTGATTTCTATGATTCTGCCTTTGAGGCAGAGAAGGAAGGTTGTCTTTTTGTTTCTGATCTGAACTACCTAAGGCCTTTTGAACCTTTATAGATTAGTTTGTAACCGATGCATGTGATCTAGAAGACTTAAGTTTACCTGTTTGAATTAAATTTTCCTGTTCTTTTGGGTGTCTTTAAGCAAATTCTTCAAAGGAAGGCATGGTAAACATAGTATCAAAAGCATCCTTAGTAGAACAGAAGGAAGAAACAAAGACGAAATAATTAATGCTGGGTTTTGAAAGTACATCAAGAATTATTTGTGAATCTTCTTTCTTGGTCTTACATTCCTCTAGTTGTAGCCTTAGTGATTTGAGTAGTGAAATGAAGTGCTAAATGTGTTCAAAATTGTTTGTAATAAGACTAATAAGGTCATTTCCAGTTGATGACCTTGTTTTTCATCTATTTTGCTAAACAAAGATTCTAGTTTGATGTATATTGCATCAAGTGTATCTAAACTTGTAATGTGAAAGAGAAGATCTAGAGTTACAACTAGACATAAGAACTGATGTGTTTCATCACATTTATTAAAGCACTTAGCTTTGCTTGCATCTGCATCAAGCTCTATTTTTGTTTCTTGAGTTATCTAATACAATTCTTTAGTTCACAATAGTAAATTTATTTACTTTTCAATGTAAAAAATGATAAGGTGTGAATATAGGAATTTTGATAAATATCACATTAGATGTATCTAAACTTGTAATGTGAAATAGAAGATCCAGAGTTACAACTTGACATAAGAACCTTTGTGTTTCATCACATTCATTAAACCGCTTAGCTTTGTTTGCATCCAATAGGTTATCATTTTGTTCTCTAAGTTATCCAATACAATTCCGTAACTTGCAATAGTAGAGTCATTTACTTTCAATGCAAAAAGTTGATTGTTAGAATAATATATTTTTATCTTGTTAATGGTCAATATTATAATGTTTTAGTTAGCTTAGATTTCTACTGTTTCTACAGTAGTGAGTAGTTAGTAGGTTGGTAGACATTTAATGTCTACAGCAGAACTTCTCTGCTTTATATTGTATTCTTCTTTTCTTTTGTTAATGTATATAGTTTTACCAGTTCTTCTATCGAACATTGATAAGGTGTGAATGCAGGGATTTGTAGTTGATCCATCACAGTGAACACAAGAATACAAAATAGCAAAAAAAGTACCCTTGAAACAACCCCCCACAAAAAAATGATTTTGGCAATTTATGATTTGGTGTGATTACATAATGCCCTAAGTACATGCTTGGAGCTTTGCAACGATCTTACACAGTTTGAGAAAAAGGTTAATGAATATCTAAATCTGATGCAATATTTGGATTCTATGCCAAAAATTAGTTAGGTTACAAAATGCATCAAAGTCCAACATATGGTTCAAGAGTTATGCTCCATTGAAGTTTCCTTTCTTTCAGCAGGTAAAGGTAAGAGTTTGAGCACTATTTGGGTGCTCTAGTAGTGATGGCATTGGGCGAGCGTGGGTAGAGGGTGAGCGACTAGACAAAATTAATTTTGGTTGTTGGAATATTTCAAGAATTGAAATATCTGGTGTGTTGGGTTTGGCTGTGCCGCGCAAGTGCAAGCACAAGCACTTGGTGTTATGTTGGTATTCGTGTGCTATGTGCTTTGCACATGTCATAATTTCATTTTTTTTTACAATCTTTGTCTCATATTGCTTGTTGTTTGTACAACTTGAACTTGGGAAAAAATTGGGGCTTTTGGAAGAGTATTTCGATTTAGACGATTTAACAGAAAAACCTTGGGTTTTCAGCCACGTTGGACACAATGGCATGCTAGGATTTGCTTCAGCATACTTTAGTATTAAGTTACTAACAGAAAAATTACAGATAACAAGCCATATTCAACCCTTGTTAGCTTGGTCTCTAGGTGTCCAATTTAGATGAATAGTTGGTGAAACAACATTCTTAGATACTTTGGACATAATGGTGATCTTAGATTTGCTCCAGAATTCACCCAAAAAAAAAATGAACACCTAGAAAAAATAACTTCTACACAATGGAAACAAAACTAGCGTAAGTGCAAATTTGCTTTCGTACCATGCAAGATTTCAGATAATTGCATGAAATCTCTACCTAGGAACAAATGTCTGAAAACTATTTGCAATAAACCAAGTTGCTCAAGGAAATGCCATAGGCTCAAAACACAAACAAAACTCAGCTATATGATTCATAAAGTGTGTACAATCTATGAAATGGAGTTGCATTTATAGAAGATACAAGTAGGAGAAGTGAATGACAATTCACTCTCCATGAAGTAATGCTCCTCGAGGATGCGTCCCCTACCTTGGTACCCCTGTCCCAATACTCAAAACGTTTTGGAGACTCATGGACGCCTTGGAAATGCCCACCTCCCCCGCCCCCCTCTCCCTGATAAGTGCAAAAAAAGGGTGACATCCCCGAAATGCCCCCAAAAAGGCAAGGGGCTGCCAACAGTCCCTGGGATGGCCAAGGGACTTCTAGAAGTCCCCTAACTGTCCCGGGAATGGCTAGCCGTCCCTTATAGCCCAACAACATTTCACTTTATTTTTTTGTAAAAAAAATAAAAAAACATTTTTAAATTAAAAAAAAGGGATGGGTGGGCCCACAAGGACCCCCACCCTTTTAAACAAAACCTAAACCTATTTTACTTATCAAAACAACCAAAAAGAAAAAACATTCTCATTTTGACATTTGCAAACTTGAGGTAAAGAGCAACAAGTGAAAGAGGAGACTAGGGCATCAAATCTACTCCATTAGAGGTAAGTTCTTCATTTAACATTTGTTTTTTCAATTTGTTTTCCATTTTTTCGAGTTTTTTTCATTTTTTTTACCACATAGGAAGGGCATTGTGAGTTTATTTTTTCTTTTATTTGAACTTGCAGCTCTCTTTTCAATTATTAACCAAAAAAACCATGAGCAACAGTGAAAGTACTAGTAATGATAGTGAGGAGGTTGAGGTTCAAATGCATGAAAGCAGTAGACCTAGAAGTAGAACTCATAGAAATGTGGCAACCATTGGGAATTCTTCAGGGAGTGGGAATGTAGTAGGCCAACAATTTCAAACCCATTTGAGTGTCCTTCCGAAGTCCTCAAAACCTATGTAAAAGGCCCATTTAACTTGGAGCCATATATTTTCTATGTTTTTGTCATTTTATAGTTGAAGCATGGAGCATTCGGGCATTTTGTTATAATTCCTATATAATATGAATGCACGTTGACAATGAAAGCATTTGAATTTCATTAATTTGTTTGTCAATTCTTATGTGAAATCTCAATTCAAATCTAATGTTATTTATTAATCTTCTACAATGTCTATGATGAATGCTTTATCTATGTTATGATATGAATATTTGAAATTTCTCTATATTTTTAAAAATTTCTCTATTTTTTAATAGCCATCCCCTAAAAAATGGCCCAAGAGTACCCCTGTACTAGAAATACATCCTGCCGTCCCTTGCTGTCCTCGTCCTTGAAACTTGGGGGAGCATAGAGTTTAACTCTCAAGGAATGATGTGACACCTCACTCTCCTAAAAAGGAAGTGTACCTCCTAAGGAAGAGGATGACACATCACACTCAAAAAGGACAAGCATAACTAAACCTAATTAAACAAATTATCTATATAAGCTAACCTATAGTGTAGTAAATGCATGTGATATCCCACTTCAAAGTTAAGGTGATTTATGCTAACAAAATATCGCTGGTCAAAGAATCAAAAGGACGACTTCCTTAAAACATAGCAGATAGATCATAATAAAATATAGCGATTTCTCCCAAGGGAAACAACAATGACAATAAGGGATAATATTAATAAACATTAATCTATGTTACTGGGTTCTTCAAAAAAGGACGCTGTGCCCGCTCTTGGAGCGTTTGGGTATGGGAGCGACCTGGGGAGTGCTTGGGAGTGCCCAGGCAGTCCCAAGTTTTTTGTGGGTCCTTCTTGGGCGCTCCCAGGCACTCCCAAGCATTCTTAGGGCGCTCCAAGGGTGCTCCCAAATGCTCCTAAGCAGAAAATGTTAATTTGAATCACTGAAATTAATATGCTTGTGCAAAAATTGTTAATTTCCTATGGTGCAATATTCTGTAACAATTTCTAGAAGAAGCATCCGAGTTTTTAGGAGGGTTGCAACCTATCATTGACTGATTTGATGCATCTAAACACCTCTGTACAACTTATTTGTCTGTTTGTTTAGGCCATAGCTATACTGAGTTTGAGCCATATATCAATCAGGATCATCCTTTTTTTTGTTGCAGCAGTTTGTGATCTGTTTTAGCTTGGGTTTCAAATTAATTTCAAAGGTATTATTTCATTATCAACTTCCTAAATGTTGCTTGTCAATTTAGTGGATTTATAAAATATTCATTTCAGTATATACTATAAACATTGACATTAATCCAATATTGTAATAACTAGATGGTTTACCATCAGATCCCTATTATCATTGTGAGTTCGTAATTGTAAGATCTTCATTTGAATCGTGAGTTTAGACATATATGATATATGACATAATATTGAAATTTTGAACTATCAATTAGCATTTATCTTTATCACTACCATTGATCAATGATTCAATGATGAATTGATGACTGATGATTGATGAAGTATACTATATCATACTATCAAATGTATTTACAATTCTGTATGTTTTTAATTTTTTTGCAATATATATATACAGCTGTAACCAAACGTATCGTACCCAAGGAAAAAAAAAATCGCCATACCGGTGTACGCGTATCTTGTACCCATGCCCAGTCCCCTACCGGAACCGGCAACTTAGACATTAATTATCCCTTAGTCGATTAAGGGAAACAATGATAGTTTAATTAACCAAAAGACATTTAAAAGAGACATGTCTTCTAATCGAATGACTACCTTGAAGCGATGTAACTCTTGGCCTAACATGGCTATAAAAATGAGCAAAGTTTATGGCAAAGGATATCAAACAGAATTGGAGAAGTGAATACATTCTAAGTTGTAGATCAGGGTGCTCCTAAGAGGTCCGATTGATCATCTATTCAGGCTGTATGATATTTTAGATATATTAGATACCCAGCCAAGATACTCGCATGCTTTGAAGGTCTAATTCAGACACAGTGACTAAGGAGAGACATCATTTTGATGCATACAATCATACAGAGAAACCAGAAACAGCATCTACATTAGATGTCCATCCAACATTCTTAAAATAATATAAATTGTAGATTATATATGTATATCAGAATTTAGTTCATTCCTATCAGCGTATTATTAATATACAAAGTCTAGTAATCGAGTAAATTAGCCTCGAAAGTTGTTCTTAAAGTCAACCATTTGAATTATTGGTCCTAGGCCTTCGGAATATCTTGATTTAGAAGACTTTAAGGCAAAAGTTATAATAATTATATAAGGGGACATCACAATGCATAGCTACATCAACGCACAGAAATCTCTGATTCGCTTATTGCTGATAAATTTTTTCAACTTTTTTTGCATTTATGTTGGTGAGATGGATTGGACGAGGGACAAATTCTATTGATATGAATTCTAACCAAAGAAACTGAAAACTTATTTATTAGCTGAAACTTTTACCATCTTTGCACTAAATTTTGTTTCTTGGTAAGTTTGTAGAAGATTATTATTGAAATTATTTTCCAATGCAACACAGTTTTTTCTTCTGTTATGCTGATGTGAATTTCAATATGACAATTTAACACCAATTTTTATATTTTTGAGCATTGATACAAACCCATAATACTTTTATGTCACTTCTATTAATAAGCCTTTTGAAAAATCTATTAGGTTGATTGTCAAGGTAATTCCAAAAATCTCAGGCAATTTTATCCTGTTTGTGTTTCATGCGACTTCTAAAATCTCATGTGAATTGCAACCAGTAAATCCAAAATTGATTGAGCCCATAAATTATGCCATTAATCAAAAACTGATGTGCTATTTTTCATATCTTGATTACACATAATCTTTGGTTTATTGTTGGATTCCTTGATATATATTGTATATGAACCTAAGTGATTCTATTTTGTGAGCACCTGATACATGATTGACACTAAAGTTTCACAGCCTGAGTTGTCAATTTGAATAGGGTTTTATATAGTATAACAGCTTGTGGAAGGGGGGCTTGATTAAGTTTTTTAGAGCACAAAATGTCTAATATCAATAAACAACTCCTGTGATAAGAGCTAAATTTTATTTTTTGTTGTCTTTTTGAAATCAGCCATTTCACATACCTTATGGGATGATTTAAATGAAGAAGAGTCGAGGAATTTATTTGAGTCAACACCAGCTAAAGACTGTATGGAATCAAAACTTGCTCCGACTTCTGTGGATAAACAAGGTGTTGTTGATTCACAATTGCTTATTGAGGCCATTCCCCACATTATTATATTAAGCTAAATTTCCGTAGCATGTTTGCACTAGTTGCCTATTACAACAGTAGAAAATAGTCTAGGAAGTGGGCCATTGCTAAATTACATGATCTGTCTCTTACCTAATAATGGTTTGTCTCTTACCTAACAATGGTTTGTTTCCTTCCAGGAAATGGAGAACAGTCTTCTTTGCTCCTTGGGATGCAGGAAGATGTGGACAGTCCCCACTCAAAAAGACGACGAATGCTCCAGTTCTCTGATCCTACTATGTGCAATGAAAATAATGGTCACAGTTTAGGAATATTTGAGGTATGGCTTCATTTTTTGTTTGCGCTTTGGTTCCTTAAACTTGAAGAAAATCGAACCTTTGACAATGAAATTGGAAGGTGAGCCCGTGGATGTTGCAATATGTTGATCATGTGCCCTAATGAATGGTTATACAAAAACAGAACATATCACATCACATAATCTCTTTATCTTATTGATATTCAAAAAGGTGGATGTGCATCACATTTTTAGAGTAAAATTCAAGTGCACCACATCACATGGTAAGAAAAACACATCAGTTTAATTATATTCCTATTCTCACCAGCTTACCAGATCCTACCAAAGCAAGAGTCTAGCTTACATCTGTTCCTTTCAAAGGTCCAGCTCGTTGAATTCTCATTGGAACTTGTTATGATCCATTTCTTAGTTTGGTGTGTAAACAAACCCAGAATGGCCTCCATGATAAAAATTAGCTTTAAATTGTAAAATAACTTCTCAGGACACCTTGTAGATTGCTTTTTACCAGGTTTAATTTGTTGATGCAGCTTGCAGTTGTTAATTGCCATTTTAAGATCGAAATTACATATTCTGTATGACTCTGTATTTAAACCATCTAATTTGGGTTGCTATTCAGTATTCTGGAAATTTATTAATTTCTTCTTAGGGGAGAGGACCCAGTACCTGAGAATGTTCCAATAGTTGGTATAGCATTTGTTGATTTAATGCTCAATATTTTTAACAATATTGAACCAATAGTTGTGACTTTAAAGTTGTTAGTGTTGATGACTATCCATAATTGAATGCAATGTATTCCTTAGATCTAAAAAACAACAAATCATGTGATGCCACATCAGCGCACCAATAAAAGATGACTTGATGCACACCTATTGGTCTCACTTTTTTTTTGGGCCATTTTGGACACTTTGGAAAAAAGCATGCTGATAGTGGCATCATATTTGATGATGTGGCCCTGAAACCATAGTTATAAGTAGGGGACTTGCCAAGTAAGCTGCTGTAAAAAATTGGGAGTGATTTGAAATTTCCGTGTAGGATTTTGAGAAGCATGAAGTTAGGGTGCTCAACTACTGGATCCTCTCCACTACTTTCTCTGATAGTTTTTATTCTCACAAAATTATACATGTTCCAGTTTGGAGTACAAGTAGCTCTCAGAATGCCATTCACCTATTCATATGGCATATATCTTGAGATGCAAAAATTAAGGCCACTGTAAACTTATAAAAGAATACGAGGTCAACATAGAATTACATGGTTTATTATTAATGATGATTTAGTGGTTATTTCTGGTTGTGGATTTCAGGGTTGCAAGAATTCAACTATGGATACATGTGGGGATATAAATAGCCCTGAGCTGAATTCACAGAGCTTGTTGTGTAAAGGTGCCAAATCCTTTTCATCTTATTTTAATATTTTATGTGTTTTTTTTAACCCTTGAAATAAGTTGTCTTCTGCTAACAGAAGATCCATATAGTTCGGTGAGTGAAAGCATGAAACAAGAATCAACAAGTTGGGTGGAAAATTGTCTTAATGATGGGGAATTGCAATTAATGTCAGATGAATTGTAAGTCTCAAAGTACTAAAATAATAACGGCAATATTATACTGGTACAGTCCTTTGGCAGAATACTTTTGTACGACAGGCTTAATTTTGAAAGCTGACTTGTGTATGCAGAGAAGGAGCAATTGACTTTGATGATCAGATTGACATATCGGGTAAGATGTGCTTAATTATTAGCGAAGTGTTCTTTTATATTTGTTATTGTCTTTATAAGTGAATGTGACACACTCTTCTTACAACTAAGCACAAGTACTGCATTGGCATGGAACTTACAGCCAACCTGGTCTGGGTGGGATCCGGATTATTAGTGCTATCTTTGAACCTGGCTCTCTAGCAATGGCTCCACCTTGATCACAGAATGTTATTGACCCTTTTTAATGTAGAGAAAATATCATAAATTCTTATAAGATCTCTTTTGTTATAAAATTTTGTAGAGTTTTGCCAATTGCAAGGATCTGAATCTGAAGTTGAATTACAGCAAACTGCTCCATCACAGGCTATCTTATCAGGTAAGTTCTTGCTGTTTGAACTTACCTTTCTTAATTTTATTCTCTGTTTAGAAGTTAGGCCTGAGAGAAAAAGGAGTTTGCATAGTTGCTCCTCTTGCAGATAACTTAGCCAAAATGTTCACATGGAAATCTGAAAAATCTAATTTTGTGTCAGGCAAGAAAACAAGGCACCATACTCCAACCAGGCTGGTAACCCCAGTGGCCTACCCTTTCACTCTTGTTAAGCCCTGTGGTGTACAAGGGGATGTTACACTCAATGACATCAACCAGCGCATTCTTATGCCTCACTCAGGAATTCAACATGGTAGTGATTGTGATGGCTTGGCATCACAACCTGTTTCCTCATCAGCATACTCTGGGAAGGCGGTAGTGTCTCTTACAAAGATCCATACAGAAGGGAATGGCAGCATTACTATCATGAGAACAAAAGGATGAATAAAAGAGAAGAAAACAAGCAGGGAGTCTCTAAATTCAAGGCTCAACTTTCTTAGTTTGGCATCTCTGAAAAGCAGAGAAAAGAAAACATTTTTTGTGCAATGGCCAGGGTTGCAAATTTGAATTCCCAACAAAAGTAATTTTTGGGAATCCAGTACTTGATTTTTAAATTTTCTTTTTGAAGTCCATAATGGCTTTTCAAAGTTCTGAAAGTCCCTATGTACCAATACAAGAGACTGGGCAGTCTCTGATGGACTGTGGATGAGGGTGTTAGATATAAAAGCATGACGTAGTATCTAATCTAATGACATTGACGTTGACTCTGTGGGGATAGGTAAATCAAGTTGTATTGAGTATTGTTGGATACTTATATTTTGAAATCCTGCCATTTAAAGAGGGGAAGGTAAGCACCTAGTTGATATTGATTTTGAATTGTCAGTTTCAAAATTCTACTAATATTATTTTTGTCAAGTCTATACTCTGGGTAGGCATATGTGAATACGGAATATGATGTTTTGTCCATGTTTTAGTGGCATACAGAGCAAAGAGTGTTTTTTTATTCATTTATTAAAATAACTGGGAAGTACGTACATAATATTGATTTTGCAATGTCAGTCCAAAAATTTTATCAATATTTTTCTTGGCAAGTGTATACTCTGGTTAGGCATGTATAAATAGTATACTGAATACAATGTCTTGTGACTTGTCTAAGTATTAGGATCGAGAAAAATAAAAAAAGAAGTCTTATTTTACTAGTTTGATAAAAAACATGGAAGTACCTAGGTAATATTGATTTCAAAATGTCAGTTACAAACTTTTTTTCTTAGTATCTATATTCTGGGTTGGCATATACAAGTTTTAGTACTGAATACAATGTTTTCTGAAAGTGCTAATGCAAAGAAGGGCGTCATTTTTTTTCAATGGTTTATTGGAAAAAAAGACGTTTTGTTTTTATATTGATAAAGGGGTGAGATTTTTTCCTGGGGCATTAAAGGGGCTTTGGTGCCAACGG